>CAVNYN010202772.1:0-30426 GCA_963692815.1 Nyctanthes arbor-tristis | reverse complement strand
GGCACAACTTCTCTATCACTTCAACTGGAAACTTCCCGAAGGAGTTAACCCTAAAGAAATGGATATGACGGAGGAAGTTGGAATAAGTGCAATTAGAGCAGATACCCTTACGGTGATCGCCACGCCCTACACCCCTCCCATTGACGGCTGATTAGTTCTAAAAGTCGATAGTCTTGCTTTCAAAATTCTCTATATTTCCATTTATTAATAATTTGCTTGAGAAGCCAATTGCTTCCCCTACCGCTTGGAATAAGCTTCTCAATGTAACACGCATCCATATTTCCGTTTGTCTTGTTTAATTTTCTTACTTTTTAATATAATTATGCTTAAATGTATTTATTATTTAATGTTCTAGCGAGGGTAAAACTTCTGCATATTTAAATATAAAAGCGTTATCAATGGCACAATAATATCGACGAGATTTTTGTTTTTTAGCTTTTCATTAACAATTTAATTATTTGTATGAATATTTCTCCAAGAGCCCCATTTTTGTTGGTAATCATTCTAGTAATCGTTTACAAAATAAGGTAAATTAACCGTCTTATGCTCATATTATTTTTCCCTAATCATACAATACATAGGGGTAAGATTGTGATTTTACTTCTATTTTGTAAAAGATTACCTGAATGATTAATAGTATTTTCCTTTCTAGAAATATTTCTTCGTTTGGTTGTCAAAAGAATTATAGACCCTTATTTGGATAGTGTTTTCTTAATTCAGGTACCCTTTTTTTGGGGGGGTGGGGGTGGGGGGAATAAGGCATATTATTTTTATGGCTTTTCACTAGTGTGTGCCATTCATTGAAAAAAGGAAAAAATAAAAATAAAAATAAAAGATGCTTCCCGGTATAAATTTTGCAGTTCATTGTGTTATCTATATGTTGATAATTGCATAGTTTACATGTATAGTGTGTCAAACTTGAATTTAGTTACATTTATTTCACTTAATTTTTGTTCTATTTATGTTAATTCTAGCTAAAAACTTAAATTGGAAAGCGATAGCTACAGGTTGGAGAAAATTGATCTCAGAAGTGTAAGACCATATAAATATTTTATTTTATATTATTAATTAATAATAATAAATTAGAAAATAATAATGTAAGATAGTCGGGGCCGGAGATTCCAGGCCCGATTTCTGCCCAGTACGGGTCCTTGCAGGATAAAGGCATGACTTTTCCATCGATGTACTTTACGAATTTCAATTACTCATTTGATTCACAAAAATAGAAATCTACATATCCATATATCTATATATTTGTATATATTAATTAATCTATTTAAGTCTCGGTACCTTTTCTATAATGATTTTCCACTTTTTTATTTAATAAAATTTGCAGTAACTGTTTCTTTTCTTTTTCACCAAAATTTTTGTGAAAGAACTCAAAGAAGACTTGAACCTGTGACAATTGAGTTTAACAAAACCTTAACAATTTTCCCAATTTGTTTTATTTGTTAATCATTTTCACTAATAGATTAATATACCAAATCTAAAATGTCAATTCTAAAACAACATCTGATCCACATAATTCGTTAATTCACTATCTCTACTTTGTATATTGCTGGGTTTAATGTTATTTTAATTTTTTAATGTATTTTACATTTTTTTTTGAATTTGTTAGGTTTATTAAGGTTTTTTAAAATGAGGCGGATACTAAGTATTTTTTCCATTATTGTATATGTATACGAAGGATTATATGTAAGAATGTATGTTGTCTTTTAAACGAACTTGAACTTTACGATTACAAAGTTCATTGAACTTATTAATTTAATTAATATATACTTGTGTTTTTATATTTTCTGAAGGAGTGTAAATGTTACATATCTATGTTTAACTATCTAATAATATATTTTCATAAGTTTTTCGCACGGGTGGTTTAACTAGTAAAACATTAAGACGATGTGAAGTCACTTAATTTTTAGGTGAGCTGCACAACAAAACTCGTGAACTCCAATTGCAGTTCCTAATCTACTTCTTCTAAATAAACAACTAATTAATAAACTAACCAACGTAAAGGTGGCCAAACAGCAGAAACTCATACATTTACTAGTCAAACATCGTTGGACTTCATGCTTCCTAATTAAGATAAGGCTTCATTGACAGGCAATATTATTTATTAACCATGATGATGTCACCAGTCTATATGTCGATTGAAGAAAAAAAAATGCTTTGAGTTTTTATCAGTGCTTACTTCACTAACCCTTCTCAATTTCATTAATTTCAACCAAGATAGAATATTTGTCTCTGTTAAGATACGTTATATCTTCTAATAAAGTCATGAGCATCTTATTAAAGAGTAGCCCACACATCCATATTATTGAAACTTTAAATGGCTTGTTTATAATTTCTCTTTCAATATCAAAGCACTAACATAAATGGTTCGTTGATATTAATGAATTTTGTTACCACATAAATTAGTGGATGTTCACATCAAAAAGTGGTAGTTGAAGACCGTTACTTCAGAAACCAAAGAAAAAAAATGTAAAGTTAAATTTATTTAGGATATTCTCTTACGGAACTGGCTCATTTACAGCATGATTATGATCTAATCATGGAAAAGATCTCTTCGAGTGAACATATCTATCTTACGTGTAGGACTTACACAACGTTGGGACATGATTAATTTTGATATTTGGACATGACTTTAGTCAACTTGTATACAAACGGTTAAATATATCCTTCTTCAATTCCATACATGAACATCACGACCTACATTAGTTGGATGTTAACTTTGAATGCAGCTGTTTAAAAAAGAAAGTCGTGGTCAATTATTTCTAGCAATAAAAGAACAAATATCAAGAGCCCAATCATATAATAGAGAAGCCGGAATTGAATAAGGAAAAATTTTGTAAAGATTTTTAAAGGATATCACGTATTTTTTCTAACAAAGTTGAATAAGGAGTTAGTAATAAAGTTTCTTCTCTCTTTTCATTTCTTTATTTTTTCTGTTTTCTAATTAGTTTATTTTTGTGTCAATCAGTTTTAAGTAAATTTTTCTTAAAATTTTTAACGGGTAGCATATGATTTTTGAAAAACATATTCAATTGATTAAAATTAAAAGAGTGATTCTAGGGTGACATGAAACTTAATAGTTGCTATTTGGACATATATGTGGATACAAATTATGACAAAAGAGGGTTTAAATTATCTTATTATCCCTACACAATTCAAGGTGGGTTCAAAGTCATTTCAGGGGCAACAAAGTAATTTAAATCCCTTTTTGTCATAACTTTTATTCGCATGTAGGTTCAAATAGATTAATTTTCCAAATAGATTAATTCAAATTAATATGAATCTAAGTGGCATTTTCACAGGGTAATTTAAATTTTATTAGAAGACGATCACATTAATATTTTTCATCAAACGATAAAATATCTTTTTGAAATAAAAAAAACGAAATATGTAGAATCTTCAAAGGCATTCCTTTATTAAGAAACTAGATTTTTTTCACCCGTGCATTGCACGGACAAAGTTATAATGTACATTTATATGAAAATTGACGTATGAGTTTGTATATTATGTTATAAATAAAGTACAATATACCAGTTGTATCGTATAAAATTATGAATTGATATGAGAATTACAATTAACTAGGAGATATTTATAGTAAAATACTTGATTTCATAATTCTGGTATCATCCAAACACGTCGTGTAAATTCACATGTCCAACCTATATAAAGTTATAATAATCAGCAGTCAAGTAATTAGGGATGATAATTTGAAACATCAACCCATAAACTTTTAGAGACCTTTCCCTAATATGATTAACCCGTCACGCTTAATAAGAGCAAAAAAATGGGTATGGGGCAATATTATCTACCCCACAGTGGGTCCAGGGTAGGTGCGAGTCAGGTTGGACCCGCCCCCATAGACTCGTGATCCTCCAAGCATTTTATTTCTTTTTTAAATAAATTTAATTCTAAAAATGTGTAGAAATGATTAGATACCCCAATTTGACCTGTCGACCTATAAATTTGTAGCAATTTATTTTTATTTTTTATTATATTATTTTTTTGAAATGGATTTTTTTATCGAATTGAAAGAATCATGTTATTATATTAGTTAATGTTGGGAACTTTAAAATTCTAAATAAAGGTTTTCATTTATTCTACGTTCATCAATTAATAATGCGTTGCACATAACATTAATTGAAATGGAATGCCACCATAACCCGATTTGTCTTGACCCGTCCTATAAAATATTGGACAAAGATGTGTTATCGGATTTGCATAACAAAAGCAATAAACATATAATTTTGATACTATATTAATACTTACCTTCTTATATACTCGATTAATGAAAATATGTATTGGGCTTGTACATACCCATATTCACTGGATACCTGTTCAGCCAAAAATTTTCATACTCATGAGAAAGTACCCTCCCGACGTACCCTTTTTATGAGAAAAATTCAAAATAAATAGCTATAATTAAAATATTAAATAGGGATATATTTTTAAAGAAAAGCAAGGGATCTTAGACTTTTAATATAAATAGAGACCATATATCTACGATATCCTAAAAAAATTCTTTTTGATAAGATCAGATAATCTAAATGGAAAGAGTAATTATTTTGTGCAGTTCATTTTCTTCCTATGGATTTCATATCTCTTTGTTCACAAATTTTCTCTAAAATTCATTATTATCTTCGTCAAATTAAAATATCGTTAAATTAGTATTCAACCGGTACGTTACACGGCGAGATAACTTCCCAATATTTCATATAAAAAAATTCATTACATAAATTGTAAAAAACAATAAATAGTCACAATATAATAATTAAATCAAATGAAATAACATGAATTCAGTCGATATTTTGAAAGCTTCACATCTATAAAGAAAAAAGACTAAGAAAATAATTTTTTTACATCCTCTACAACATAATCATTACAACATAATGATTTAGAAAGAAAGATTAAAAAATAGTCACAAAAATTTTTAAGTTAGATCATAGATTTCAAGAAAATAAAATTTAGTCATATATTATTATGATATAATTATATTATGTGTGTCTTTAGCTATTGGTGTGATGCAGATAAATATATTTTTATTGCACAAAAAAAGAAAATAAATTAGTTGATTTGCTCTAAGTTATTATGATCTAAGTTTATATTGATAATATAAGCTATTTTGAAATAAATTTTGATTTCCATATTATCAAGAATTCTGAAAAGAAAATTTTGAAAATCAAACAAAGGTAAATAATAAAGAAATAAAGAAATAAATAAATAGAGATAATATTAGACAATTAGTTTATAATGCCTTCATTTTCAAATAATTCAGTAGCAGGAAGAATAATTCTTAAAAAAAATACTAATTCATAAGAAATTGAACAGTTACTCACCGTCAAATTTACATCGGTAGCGGAGAATAAAAAATTATAAAAACTCATAATTATTTATAAATGCTGACAAAAAAAGAAAGAAATAAGCAAACTAAAGTAAAAAAACTAATATAGAAAACTAATAAACTCATATGAATTATTGAAAACTCGTGATGAATATCCAAATAAGAAAACTTTAATTTTTAAAATTCGAAAATGAGGCTTATAGGTTTTTGATTTTTTTTTTAAAATTTCGTTTTAATGAAGAGTTTCTTTTTTTGTATTATCTAAGTTAGTGAGTTAACTTTGCGTTAACAAAACTTGTATATTGATGAAATTACACTAATTCCAAATTGTTCAATATTCGGAAGGTTTTTATTAAGAAACCCGATGATGGAGATCAATAGTGGCTGAGTTATAATTTCTCTAACAGAAAAATATTTTTTTATTTATGGATCTAGAGTTTTATGCATGGCAAGCCGCAACGTAAAATTTTTGTATACAATAATTTAAAAAAGTATATCCAATTAGAACAACAATAAAAAATAATACTTAAAACGTAATGCCCTGTACACTATAACAACCGCATCACGATACACAAATATATATAATCACTACCCCCGTACACCCATAACCACATACAAGTGTTATATAAATTGTCACGATTTCAAGAAAATTTAATTCAATTTTATGATTTTCATGCAATCCACGACGCTAAATAATAATGAATAATAATAATATATTGTAATAATAGAAAAATGATATTTTTTAAGGTTTGGTTTCCATAGATTTAAGGATTATGAGAAAGGAAAATTTGAAAATTATATAACAATAAAATTTTGTGATTTTAGAAGGGGAGGAATTGTGTAATGAATTTTGAAAAATTGTGCAACATCATGATTATGTCAGCAAAATTATGGGATGATAAATTGTAATTGGGAATCCAAATCTATTTGAAAACTCTTGTATTATATATTATATAGTGATTTAATCATCAAATGTTACTTTGACGGATTGTTCAATTGGGTAGATTGAGAAGGATATTTTTGACACCATTAATAATGACGCAATTTTAAGATGTTGCCAAAGTCGACTCGAGCACGCTTGTAATAAGATATTAGAATTTTAAAAGTATCGTTTTGTTGTTTTATTAAGTTTTCTTTTTCCAACATGATTTGTGCATACCCAACCTTTAAACTCTAGTGTATGTTTGCATATTATTATACCAACCGACTTGTGTGTAGAAACAGGAGGACAAATTGCGATTGGTGGGAAGGTGGTTATTTTTTACGGTAGTCAAGCAAACGAAAGAAGAAATTGAAGTGAATGATTGTCAAAACCTAAAATATCTCAAGTTCAATATAGAATAACATCCGAAATTTAGAGTCGTTTGAATATTTGTCACGGTGGTTAGATAATCACATTTCAAGAAGTAGATCTTAGGTTCGGACCACGACTACCCCTCTCCTAGTTCCTCTTCCCTACACTATCCCTCTTTACATCAATAAATAAACAAATAATAATAAATAATAAATAAAGTAAATTAAAAAAACCCAAATTTGGAGGTCACCAAAGTGGAATAGAATTGATTGTCAGTTGTCAGCAAAGATATGGGTCAATCATGCATCTCAAACTTGGTGATGTTTACACCATCGTCATTTCATCGCGTGAAATGGCAAAAAAAAAATGTTGACAACTCACGAGCGTGCTATTACAAATAGGCCAGAGTATAGGGATGAAGATTATGTGGTACGAATACATCAATATTGGCTTTAGTCCTGATGGCGAGTATTGGAGGCAAATGCGTAAGATATGCATTATGGAGGTCTTGAGAGGTAAAAATGTCCGCTCATATAGCTATATAAGAGTAGATGAGGCTACACGTCTCATCAGAGATTCAATCGTCTTCAGGAAAGCCTATCAATCTTACAAACAAAATATTTACCTTCGTAAGTTCAATCACTTGTAGAGCCGCGTTTGATGAGCTACTCGGGGACTAATAGACACTAATAAAGTTCATGAAAAAAGGAGTAGCCTTCGCAGCAGGACTTGATTTGGCCGATTTCTTTCCCTCAATCGACCTTCTAATGTACATCAGTTGGAACAAATTTAAACTGCTTGGGATGCGTCCGTCAACTGGATATAATTCTAGACAAAATCATTGATGAACACAAAAACAACCAGGATGCAGGGAAACGAAATGGAGAATTGCATGGTGACGACATAGTTGATGTGCTGCTTAGATTGAAAGAAAGCGGGGACCTTGGTATTCCTATTATCGACGACAACGTTAAAGCAATCATTTCTGTAAGTCCTATTGAGCTATTAAATTAATAATTTACCTTTTTCTACTTTGTTTAATTCTTTTTTAGAAATAAATAAATGATTAATGGTGTTATTTTTTAGGACATGTTCATAGGCGGAAGTGATACGTCGACCACGACAATTGATTGGATGATGACAGAACTAGTGAGAAATCCGTGTGACAGCAAAAGCACAAGCTGAAGTAAGGTAAGCATTTAAAGGAAAGAAGACAATTGAGGAGAGCGATGTTCAAGATCTGAAATATTTGAAGTTGATAATCAAGGAAACTCTGAGGATGCATCCTGTTGTTCCTTTGCTCCAAAGAGCAACCAGGGAAGAAATTGAAGTTGACGGTTATACTATCCCTTCAAAGCAAAAGTCACGATCAATGTATGGGCTTTGGGAAGAGATCTAGGATATTGGAATGAACCGGAAGTCTTTAAGCCAGAAAGATTCGAGAATAGTTTGCTTGATTTCTTCGCAGATAACTTTGCATACCATTTGGAACAGGAAGGAGGTCTTGTCCGGGCATGACATAAGCCTTGGCTAATATTGAATATCCAGTTGAACAACTCCTCTATCACTTCAACTGGAAACTTTCCAAAGGAGTTAACCCTAAAGAAATAGATATGACTAAGGAAGTTGGAATAAGTGCAATTAGAACAGATACACTTATGGTGATCCCCACGCCGTACAACCCTCTCATCGATGACTGATTAGCTCTGAAGCCAATAATCTCACTTCAAAATTCTTTATATTTCCGTTTATTAATTAATGATTAGCACTAGAAGCCAATAGCAGCTACTGCTGCTTGGAATATAAGCTTTCTCAATGTACCACTTTACCTGTACTCAAAATAATTTGGTTAAATTGTCTTAACCATTGCAGGCTCCCATCTGAGTTAAACAAGACATCTATTGTTCTCATTCTTAAAAAGAGCAACATTGAATGCATGCAAGATTTCAGGCCTCTTTAACTTTGCAATTTGCTCTACAAGGTGACTGCCAAGATCTTAGCTAACCGGCTCAAGAAGGTACTCCCTGACATTATCTCCTTGAATCATTGTGCATTCATTCGGGGTCAGAACTTTACGGAAAATATTCTTATTGCTTTTGAGGCTCTTCATTTTATGAAAAGAAAGCAAAAGGGAAAGAAAGGATTGGCCGCTCTCAAGATTGATACAAGTAAGGCATACAATCGTCTTGAGTGTTTTGAACCAAGTGATGATCCAAATAGAGTTTCATTCGAAATGGGTGGATTGGGTTTATTTATGCATCTCGACATTGAGCTACAATGTTCTACATGGAGGAGTTGAGCTCGGCCCTATTTTCCCCAAGTGTGGATTACACCAAGGCTACCCACTTTCTCTGTACTTGTTTATTCTATGTGCTGAAAGTCTTTCTTCACTCTTAAAGAGCAAGGAAGCATCGGGTGCCATCCATGGTTGTAAAATTTCTAAACGGGCTCCTATTATTTCTCATCTATTTTTCACTGATGATAATCTCTTATTTTTTAGAGCTAATACTCAAGAATGTGATAGAGTCAAAGAGGTGCTTAATCAATATGAGCGCGAGTCTGGGTAAGCAGTCAATCTACAAAAGCCTACCATTTGCTTCAGCTCTAATGTTGAGGTTGAGTGGTAGAATAACATTCATTCGTCCTTAGGAATTCATATGTTCCAAGGACATGACATGTACCTCGGGCTGCCTTCTATGGTTGGGAGGAAGAAGCTGGAACTCTTTGCATTTGTGAAAGATAGAGTACGGAAAGGGGTCAAGGGCTGGAAGGAGAAACTCTTATCAAGGGTGGGGAAAGAGATTTTGCTTAAAACCATTGCACAAGCTATGCCTAACTTCGTTATGAGTTTGTTCCTTCTTCTAAATCAGCTGTGCGAGGAGATTGAACGCCTTATGAATAGCTTCTAGTGGAACTCTAAGCAAGACAACTCAAGGGGGATCAATTGGATGTGCTGGGATAGGTTGTCTTCCCAAAAGCTGAGGTGGTCTCGGGTATAGAAAATTACATGATACAAACATCTCGTTTCTGGCTAGGCATGGATGGAAGTTCTTGTCGGATCCGGATGCTCTACTGTCTCGGGTCTTCCAAGCTCGGTGTTTCCCATCATCCAATTTTCTTGAAGCAAAGCTTGGACACAACCCAAGCTGCATACGGAGTACAATTATCGTGGCCCAACCTTTGGTCAGAGAGGGCTGTCGTTCGGGTGTGGGGAGGGATAATCAGATCCGTGTTTGGAAAGATCCTTGTTTACTCAATCCTCACCATGGCTTTATTACTTCTACCCCAATTCCAGATGCTAGTAAGACCACGGTCAACCAACTCATGCTTGATGGCAGTTTACACTGGGATGAGGATCTTATTAGGGATATTTTTGATGAAAATAATTGTAGGAAAATTCTTAGCATTCCTTTGAGCATTAGAAGTATCCAGGATCAAGTTATGTGGCTGTTTGATCGCCAAGGCACCTAAACGGTTCGAAGTGGATATAACCAATTGATGATGGCACGGTTTGCACAAAACCTCCCACCTGTTGATTTTTTGTGGCAGAAGGTATGAAGTCACAAAGTCCCAAGCAAGGTAAAAAATTTCCTCTAGCGTGCCGCCGTGTGTGCTCTTCCTACCCGTGACTTGCTGCGATTAAAAAGAATTCAGGTCGAAGCTTCTTGCCCAGTTTGCGGCCACGAGGAAGAATCAATCCATCGTTGCTTTGCTGAGTGTGATCTCGCAACCCGGGTTTGGATGGCAGCGGAAGCAGCCCATATTCGGCCGGCAGTAGTGAGTTTCAAAGAATGGCTACTTGGAATGTTTGAAGCAAATGGCGAAATCATTGAGCTTGTGGGAATGTTTTGTTGGGCAATATGAAGTTGGACAACGAGGTTAAGGCGTATTGATTTATCTTTGAGTGTTAGAGTTCGAATCCTTAGCTCCTCACTAGTCACTAGCCCTTCTCCAATATATAAATTGTTTTATAATTTAAAAAAAAAAAAATTCGGGTATCGGGTCGGGGCGGCCACTGCCCGTCCCCAACCCGATAAGAGTTCCGGGCGAAGAATTTCGCCCTGCTTCCATCCCAATGGTTAACGGGGAGGGTAATACTCGCCCCGTTTGGGGACCCGTCCCCACGGATATCGGGTAATGAGTATAAAATTGCTATTCCTATTTAATTCAATCCACTGCAGTTAGCTTGCTATCCAGACATAACAGAGGGCCATTTATTTAATGTTCAGCTGACGGGCAAATCTTCTCCATATTTAAATATAAGAGCATCATGAGTGCTACCGTATCAAGGCAATATGTTTTGATAATCGGCAAAATAAATGCATACATTTTAAATACTTGACGTTGTCCAGCACAATGTTTAAAGGTAACATTACCATTGATAATGTCTAATGTTAATTTCATTGAATTTCCTCCATTCATTAAAATTCACTCTCTCTCTTTTTTTTTAAAAAAAAAATAATAATAATGGAATCTTAAAATAACTTGTAACAAAAGCTCCATAGACATTCTTGCATTGGAGAAGCTTTAATTTTAATATCAATATTTTATGTCACATATACACTGTACACATTGTTACATTGCTTGAAGTCCCATGTGTTTTGAACGTTAAAAAAGGGAAAAAAAATGAATGATAGATCTTGTGTGATGTTTACAAATAATGATAAGATTTGCAAATTACTTTTTGTTGGCACTAATTAATGAGGTTATTCTTACTTTAACAATGTAACTAGTATTATGCGGGTGAGATGCACAGAAGAAATAATTACAAAAGATAAATAAAAATGCATATTATATGCATCAAACTTTTAATTGTGACCAATTAGAGCATCTTCAATGCTATAGTCAAAGTTTTGGGTGTTGTAGAGGATAGAGATAGAGAAAAGTTGATTATTTTAATTAAATGTTGGCAGAAAGAACTGTAGGAAAAAAGAGAGGGAAAAGTGAAAAAGGGAGAGAGATAGATAGAAATTCAAAAATAATGATAAAATAGTAGTATTAAAATATTAGATGAAGCTCTAAATTTGGACCTTGCAAGGGATATGAGGGAGGAAAAGTGAGGAAAAAGTGGTGTAAATGAGAGAAAAATAATTAAACGAAAAAAGAAATTAATAGAATTTGAAACATATGGGACTGTTAAATTTTTTTTTTGTGTGTGTCTCTCTCTTGGGAGACGTTCACCAAGGACCATGGACATTAGATATGCTCTTAACATCAGTTGTTTCTAGAATTATCACACATGCATTGCTGAAGGAGTCTGAAAGTAATAATAACAAATGTCATTGAAATTTCATACAAAAATATGATAAATTATTAATATAGTCAGTTGATTCATATCTTATCTTTTATATATATATATATTAAAGTAGGATAATGGTCATATGAAAGTTTCTTCTGCCAAAATCACTATCGCACTTTTATATGCTTCTTTTATTTTTTCTTATTATTGTTTAATTATTTAATAATAATTATAATAATAGTAATCCATTAGTGATATTATCCATTAGTTATATTTTGCTGTTATTTTATTCTATAATAATATATAAGAAATTATATCTATTTTTATTTTATATATAATATACTATTTATTATCCATTAGTTTTTTATATATCTATTCTATTAGTTTTTAGACTATCTTTAAAGATTTAATATTCTTTTAAAATTCTAATAGTTGACAGACAAATTTTACATCTTGCGTTATTGGAACTTCCTTCTCATTTCGATTTAGTGCCTACTCGTGATATCAAGGGTATAATAATGAAGTAAAATTAAATCAATTTAAAAAATTTTACTTTAATTACAATAAACCCAGGTCACACAACCTATAGCTATATGTTTAATATATTACTTAATTTATTATTTTTTTTGGGGCATATGTATTGGTTAAAATTTAAATTGAGGGGATACAATAGTAATAATATTTGATGATGATGATTTAGAACAAAAATGAAAAATTTTTCTAATTTTTTTTTAAGAGCGGAAAGTGGTTAAACATTAATGTAAGGATAAATCGTACAAAATCTATAGGAGGGTGTGTACTTTAGATTTTAAGAACATATTTAGTGAATAGTGATTTTTTTTGAAGAATGTATGACACTATATGAGGAAATACAGAAAAATAATTTTTCCTGAAGTATGTGGTAGAGAATGAATGTGGAACAGAATTCATTTTGACAAACAAGTATCATTCACACTCCTAAATGTGTTATTAAATTTCTTAGACTAATGCTTATTGAATAAGGATGTAGGTGTAGGGTAATTTTGGAGTTCTATAAATTTTGTATGCTCTCTTTTCCATGGATTTTTTTAGTTTCCATACTAAAAATTAAATTAATTTTGTATTAAAAAATTCATCATTCTTATTTTCATTATTTAAGAGTATTGTTCTATGAACAAGAATTTAACTAGCTTTGTGCCAAGTGAAAACATTGTACGTTTCAATTTAATTCTATTAATATATATTAGTAACGTATATATATGAGTGAGTAGTGTGTAATAAAATTTTGATTATTTAGTTTTTCAAATTACCACGCATTTTTTTGGTTTATTATTCTATTCCGTGCAATGCACGGGTATATAACTAGTTAGCATTATGAGACATATTTTTATAACTATTCTATCATATTTGGATTTATTTATCGAGTGCACTTTTTACACCAGTTAATTCTTCTTTTTTCCCCCTTGAGATAAATTGGGAATATAGGGGAGGAGAGGTGAAAATTGGGGAGGGGCAGGTGCGATCCCAATCTTGGACCTCATACCTGAAATATGAGAACCTAACAACTGTAGTACTTGTTCAAATCACATCACTGGTTAATTATACATAAATAAAAATTAATTAACGTCATTTAGTAAAAATAAAATGTTTAATATAAATTGTTGAATACTATTATAGTGCAACGGTATCGACCTGCAGTCAATTCTTTAAATAAATAATCCAACTCCAAATACAATAAGGCTATATTTAAAACAACAAACACAAATTTTTGTTTCATAGGAAATTAAGTCCAAGTGTGTACCAAAAAAAAAAAAAAAAGGAAAGAAAGAAAAAGAAATTTTAGTCTAAGTGAAATTATTAATTACAAAACATCGTGTGATTAAAGTAAAGTAAGGTTTTGTACTAAGTGACATCACTAAAATCATGATTATCAATTAGAAAAACTCTAAGCTCAGTCAAATTGTCAAAATTAAGGTTGAATTGATGGTACAAATCGCTGATAAGGTAAGTATCACTTATAGATGAAATTATCCCAAATTATGCAGTAAAAAAAATGGTACATATAGAAGGTGACGTCAGATTTGACATCACCATATTAAGAAGCCAGATATGTTAAATTGCCAGACAAAAGGCGGGAAAAAATATACCCACCACCTTACTCCTTTAATATATATATATATATATATATATATATACAAACACACACATACACAAAGATTGTTTTCTCCCCTCGTCTCTCTTAAATTTCTCCTCAACTATTTCTTCTTCTGCAACTTCTCTTGCTAACACTTCTACCACTCCCTTCTTAATATCAATTTTAGCCATTTCTTTTACTATCTCTTTTCACTCTTCCTTTCTTCACTAATCCTGTCATACGCCTTCTCATATTTTTTTATCTTCTTTTATCGGCTCAATCAACTCTTTTGTCTTAAGCTCATCTTCTTCGATTATATTTAATTTTCAATCACAGCATATTAGTGATTTAACCCAACCACAATTTCTTCAGTCTCATCTATCATCCCACAATTAATTTCATTTTCTACCAACACCTCTTCTTATCTCTCTTGTTTTTTCCCCTCTTCCCCCCTCAATTCATTCTTTCTCTTCTCTTTCCTTTCTCTTGATCCTTTCTATCTAGCTCTATTCATTCTAGCTCTTTTTCCCGTATCTTGAATTTTTCTCCTCCACTTTTCTTCTTCGCCCCTAATATAACGAGTAATATAACACATGCCTGCATGTGATTGGGGGTTGGGATATTGAGTCAATCTCCCAATCTCCAATCACATGCAGGCACGTGGCAGTTGCCTCTCCGTAAGGGGAGAGGTAACCTCCCCTTAGAAAAATTCAAAACGGGGTACACAATAGTTAATAGGTAATGGCATGTGCAAGGATAAAGATAAGCTAAGGATAAAAAAGGCAAGCCAACTCCCAACCGTTGATCTGTAGGGACATGTGTTGATATCTTGATCCCCCTGACCATATGTGGTTTAGTATAAAAATAGGAAAGTCAGGAGAAGGGGAAGAAGGTAGGTATGACCAGTGTTCTAAAATGCTTGTCTAGGTAACGTTTAGACGGCGTCTATGTTTGAAGCTTGGGCTCTACGCTTTACACACTTTACACTTTGTCACGTATTGGTTACGCTTTTATCACGCATTAGTGCACTTAGGCGCGTATAAGCTCAATGCTTGACTTCGATGCTTTTCCACGCTTTATGTTTTTTAAAACACTGGGTGGGACAATACTGTAGGACCTATTATTGTGGCCCATTTAATATTAACGGTCTAACGAGCTAAAATTAATTGGGTAGTTTTTAACTACCCACTTCGATGGAAAGACTGTAGTGTCTTGGGCCCAAAGGAATTTGCGTCTAAGGTTTTAAGTAACCTACAGTTCTTGGGCATAAAGAAACTGACCCTCTCTGCATATAAATATAAATGGAACCCATCAGTTATGTACATTCAGTTACAGAAGGCTAAGAGAGAGAACGGTTTCTTCTCTTGTATTTCTCAATAGCCTTCAATCACAAAACTGTCATGGATCAATGTACGTTCTAATGAGATCTTGAATATTTATTTATGTGTATCTGTGAAAGTTAGGAATTCTAACGATTTATGAATTAGGGAATGTGAATGAATTGCACAGTATGGTTGTGTAAGAGGAGACAAGGCTTAAGAATCAAGGAACTCATTCCGTTCATCTCGTGAGTAATCAAGGAGTTGGAAAGAAATATAAAAAGAAGTCTAGATAGGGCACTAAAGATAGACCACTAAAAATTAATGAGTCTTCTATGCAAATCCACAAAAAAGAACATAAGAAGGACCTACGCCATTTCTGTCATAAGCTTGGGCACTGTCAAAAAAATTGCCAGAAATGTAAAACATGGTTCGAAAAGAAAGGTAAGCATAATTCTTTCGTCTGTTTTGAATCGAATTTGGTAGAAGTTCCTTCTAATACTTGGTGGATTGATTGTGGATCTACTATTCATGTTTCCAATACGATGCATGGATTCTTTACAACCCAAACCATAAAGCCAAATGAAAGATTCATCTATATGGAAAACCGAGTGAAAGCTCCTGTTGAAGCCATTAGAATTTATCGTTTTGTTCTAGATACTAAATTTCATCTAGATTTGCCAGAAACCTTTTACGTACCTTCAATTTCTCAAAACTTAATTTCATTGTCAAGACTAGATATTACTGACTTCAAGTTTGAATGTGAGAATGGATATTTTAATTTACTTAAACATGCATGTATTGTTGGTTTTGGTTTTCATTGTGATGCCCTATAAAAATGAAATCTTGACAATCGCTTTGCTAAGAGCCTTTTAACCCTACATCATAATGTTGGTACTAAACGTGGTTCAATAAATGAAAATTCTGGTTACTTATGGCATAAATGTTTGGGTCATATATCCAAAGAAAAAATTCAAAGATTGTTAAAGAATGAAATTATTCCAGAATTGCATTTTACCGATCTTCGAGTTTGTGTGGATTTTATTAAGGGAAAACAAATCAAACGTACTAAGAAAGAAGCCACAAGGAGCACACAGCTTCTTAATACACACCGATATATGTGGATCTTTGGATGTTCCATCTTTTGGCGGAGAAAAGATGTTCATCACTTTTATTGATGATTTTTAACGTTATGCGTATGTCTACTTGTTACATGAAAAATCTTAAGCAGTAAATGCATTAGAGATTTTCATTAATGAAGTTGAAAGACAATTAGACAGAAAGGTAAAAATTGTCAGATCTGACAGATGAGGTGAATTTTTGGGCGTTATGATGAAACTAGACAACATTCAGGTCTATTTGCTAAATTTCTTGAAAGTCGTGGCATATGTGCTCAATACACTATGCCAGGTATACCACAACATAATGGTGTGGCTGAAAGGTGTAACCGTACCTTAATTCAAATGGTTTGGTGTATGTTATCTAATTCATCTTTATCCATATATTTGTGGATATACGCCTTAAAAACTGCCATGTATTTGTTTAATAGGGTTCCCAATAAAGCAGTTCCAAAGATTCCTTTTGAGTTATGGACTGGTAGGAAAGCTAGTTTAAGGCACCTGCATGTCCGGGGTTGTCCGGCAGAAGTAAAGATTTATAATCCACATGAAAAGAAACTCGATCTCAAGAACAACCAGTGAGTTTTTCATTGGTTATCCATAAAAATCAAAAGGTTATAGATTTTACTATCCTCACCATAGTGCGAGAATTGTTGAAACTAGAAATGCTAGATTAATTGAAAATGGGAAGTCGGTGGGAGTGTGGAGCCAGGTAATATGGAGATTCAAGAAGTTAGAGAACAAATTCTATTATCCTCAATTTCTTCTAATGCTGTTGTTTCACCAGTTGTTGAACGTCATGACAACATAGCGGAATAACAAAATGATCCAACACCTCACATTGAAGAAGGTATTAATGAACCTACTGAAAGTGCACCACAGGGAATACCATTAAAATGACCAGAAAGGCAATGTAGATCGGCTATTCCTGATGATTATTTGGTTTATCTACAAGAGTCTGAATTTGACTTAGAAATTGTAGACGATGATCCAGTTTTGTTTTCGCAAGTCATTAACAGTGTTAATTCTGATAACTGGGTAGATGCTATGAAAGATGAGTTGAAATCTATGGACCAAAATCAAGTCAAGGATCTTGTTGACTTACTTGAATCGAGTAAAAGAGTTGACTCCAAATGGATCTTTGAGACCAAGCATGACTCTAAGGGTAATGTTGAACGATAAAAAGCTAGACTTGTCGCCAAAGGTTACACTCAGAAAGATGGCGTTGACTATAAAGAGAAGTTTATATGGATCAGCCTGAAGGTTTTCTGGTTGAAAGAAAGGAACACATGGTGTGTAAATTAAAGAAATCAACATATGGTCTTAAACAAGGTTCCCATCAATGGTATCTTAAGTTCAACGATACCGTCACTTCCTTTGGATTTAAAGAAAACTTCATTGGTCAATGTACATATCTGAAGGTCAGTGGGAGCAAGTTTATCTTTTTTATTCTATATGTTGATGATATCTTATTTGCTACAAATGACCTTGGTCTTCTATATAAAACCAAGAAATTTCTCTCTAGGAATTTTGAAATGAAAGATATAGGAAAGGCAACTTATGTGATCGGTATTGAAATATTTAGAGATAGATCACAAGGATTGTTGGTGGTTGTCTCAGAAGGCCTACATCAATAAAGTTTTTGAGAGTTTTAAAATGGAAAAATGTTCTGTAAGTGTTGTTCTAATTCAAAAAGGAGACAAGTTTTGTCTCATGCAATGTCCAAATAATGAATTAGAACGACGTCAACAGATGGCAAACATTCCTTATGCATCAATTCTTGGGAGTTTAATGTATGCACAGACTTGTGCCAAGCCAGACATTAGTTTTGCTGTTGGAATGCTGGGCAGGTATCAAAGTAATCCAAGACTTGATCACTGGAAAGCTGCAAAAAAAGTTTTGAGATACTTGCAAGGAACGAAAGACCACATGCTCACTTACGGAGGTCTGATGATTTGGAGGTCATTGGATACTCAGATTTAGATTTTGTCGGATATGTTGATACAAGGAAGTCAAAATTTGGCTATTTATTTTTCTTGATTGGAGGAGCCATATCATGGAAAAGTGCGAAGCAATCAGTTATTGCTGCATCCACTATGGAAGCAATTAGTTTTGAGGCCACCGTTCATGGTAATTGGCTGCGAAACTTTATTTCAGGACTTGGGTTGTCGACAATATTGCCAAGCCACTGAAAATTTATTGTGATAATTCTGCAGCAGTCTTGTTTTCAAAAAACGACAAGTACTCTAAAGGTGCTAAACATATAGAATTGAAGTACTTTGCCGTAAAAGAAGAAGTTCAAAAACAAAGAGTGTCAATTGAGCACATTAGCACCAATCTTATGATTGTAGACCAATTAACAAAAGGATTGTCACCAAAGACATTTACTGAACATGTCGAAAGAATGGACATTACCTAAAATGGTCATGACATTTTGTAATTTATAATTTGTGATGTTTACGTATTTGACACTCTGACCTCAATTACATTGTTTTTGATAAGTTATTTTCCTGTCTTGATTTTAGTGTACACACGGATGTTAACATGAATGTTGACAGGGTAATCTTTACAAAGACATTATTATCTTATGTCTCGTTATGTATTATGTTAAGTGGGAACTAATGCTGTAGTACATGGAAGGAATTACTGCCATGACTCTTATTGGTTTTCACTTAAGGATTGACGACCAACTTCAAAGGACCTTAACTTGCATTTCATGTTTGGCAGAGAATGGAGCAAATTCAGTGGATTCCTTTTGGCAGCTGGTGCACGTGTTGGTGAAAACAAGTTTTCAATCCTTTACAAATTAGCCCATAAAATCGGCCACATGTTTGATTTGCACACCGAACTTCCAATTATCTTGGTATTCAACCTTCAATTTGATGGAATTTAGTAAAATCAAGATCTCGAGAGGGACATAGGGTTAATATATTAAATTGGATCTTACCAGGCAACACCGTATTATGACCCCAATTGAATTGCAGAATGAATATGGCTTAATTAGTGAAATTGTGAGTCCTAACTACTCCCCCATTTATTATCTTTGTTATTATATTCTCCGTTTAAACTAAATTAGATCAAAATAATAATTATCAAATCAATTCTTGCAAGATTGATTTTCATGCAAACATATGTCACTTTAGCGTTACTATTTTTAAGGTTTTCACTTGCCGTCACCTTTGAAGACACATTAAGTATGCAATTAAGCTGCAGTTTTTTTTTTTTTTTTCCTTTTCCCTTTTTAAAAATTTTTTTTTTTTAATGCGGCAGAATGAACCTCTTTGTGGTCGAACTCTGAATTAAAATGTATTCCTACAATATAGTAATCTAATCAAGCCATTAAAAAAAAAGTGACTGAAATTGTGAATATTGTAGTTCCATCTCAATCAGCCAATTAATATTTAATCATATAAGTCCTCGTTAACAGTGAAGGCCAACTATAGCTGACTGAAATTTTGAATTATAGTTCCATTTCGTAGTCAGCGAATTAATGAATTAATATTTAATCAAAAGCTCACTTGCCACAGAGAGACAAAACAAAAATAAATAAGGCTGAGAACATCTCTAATGTATGTTATAGTCATAGAATAAATTGACAATTGACAAAAAAGTGTTTATTTGACACATTAAATGCTTGACATTGTCATGTAGAATGTCATCTCTATGACAATATCAAGCATTAATTTATCCAATCAAAAAATTTCTCTCTTTTTCTTTTTTTCAAAATCTCATATAATAATTTGACAAATATACAATGTCGACATTGTTGCATTTGAGGATTTTTTGAATGTAATGTCAATATTTTTTAACACATATACACTTAAGACATTCCATATTGACTTTGCATTGGAGATACTCTTACAGTGAAGGAGACAATAATCACATGGTTGTCTGTTTGTTTATTTAAATACCAACATGAATAATTGTGAAATCAAAGTTTTTCGATTAGATCAATATTAATCAACTTTAAGATTTCACTTTCCAAAAAAAAAAAATCAACTTTAAAATTTTTTAGGCAACTTACTAATTTTTTTTTTGGGTTAAATTAAACAAAGCAATATAAAAAATAAATGAATATTCAACATAAAGTCAGCCCTGATACTAATCGACCAAAGTGGTCGACTAGGTCTCTCAGTTAGAAAGCATTGAAAGGTTTACAGTTGAGTTTTTCGCAACATGTGTCTAAAAAGTAGAATAAAAATTATACATTGAAGTCTCCATAACAAAAATAACAAAAATTATTTTGTAGCTTAGTGGTGATGTTATACATTGAAGTCTCCATCTTTACTGGGTCAAAGGTTCAAATCCTTATACTCACAAATTTTCAAAGTGTCAAATCCTTACACCAACAAATTTACTTTCATATTTTAAGGCCCATTTAAATTTTCATTTTTCTGTGTTTCATGATAGTTATAATTCTTGTAAGTTTTATTAAATTTCAAATACTAAATTTGTAGAATAGTTAAAAAATATATACTAAAATTTTTATTATAATTTTATAAGAAAAGTATTGTTTTAGTAGTGTATATATGCTTCTTAAATGATAAAAAATAATTAAATATCTTACAAGTCGAAAAACATTAAAACCTATTAAGATGAAAATTCTTTTGAATATTATTAAAACATTTACTTATTTTGCTCACCTTTTCATATTCAAAGTTCAAACAATTAAAAGCGTGTTTCTTCTAAAATTTCTTAAAAGGAGGCCATTTAAATTTCGTATTGAGCCTCGAAATTTAAAGGCCGACCCTGCTTCAGCATCTTTAAATTGGTATAGGATAAATATTTTTAAAAGAATATTTTTAGGCAAACTATTTTCATGAGTTTTGTCTAATGTGTCATTCATTGAAAATACGGGTTAAAAAGAAAAAAAAAAAATGTTGCCCAGTATAATTTTGTTGGTCCATTGTGTTATCTAGTTGGGTTTATGTAAATGCATAGTTTACATATAGAATAATTTTATTTGGACAAATTAATAGACAAAAAGTGTAACAAAATGAAAATATAGCCTATTTGATTACCACTAATAAAAAGTGATGCGATGTGTTAAAAAAAAAGATCCTGTCATGTTTCAGTTTTATTTAAGTTTTTGTATATTCTTTTTTTCAAGTAGCACAACTCTTATATATATCTTATACCTCAAGCTTGAACTTAATTATGTTTATTTCACTCTATTTTGGTTCTATTTATATTATTCTAGGCAAAAACTTACAATTGAAAGCGATACGTAGCACATAAATATTTGTCCTACTGAAACACAGCGTCAAAAAAATTAACAATACAAACCCCTATATAAGAGGAATACATAGTACAATAAAATGTAAAGAATGCCTCATAGAGGAAAATCGAACTTGAGATCTTCAAGTCCCAGTGTCTCAACCTAGCCCCCTAACCAAATAGATTATGGCTTATTGTAGAGCACATATATCTTTTATGTTATTGTTAATAATAAACTGAAAATTAAAAATGCGAGCTGGTCGGGTAGGGAGTTTCCTGGCCGATCTCTGCCTAGTTCATGTCCTTGTAGGATCATGACATAACTTTGCCATCCCGATACAAGAAAAATTTCAATTACTCATTTATATTCACAAAAATAGAAATAAAACATTAATTACATGTGAAGTTAATTAACTTTTAACGGAGTTGCACAACGGAGCTCGTGACTCCAAATGCAATTCCTAATATGCTTCTAAATTTTGGGTAATGTGTTATTTTTTAAGGTGCAAGTGTAAAATTTTTGGTCTCAAATTTGTATTGGGCTAGCCTTGTACTCCTTGTTTCAGCCCATTAAAGGTCAGTCCAGCTCATCAAATGGCTTACTATTTGGACCGTTAGACGGAGGGGTCTGATATGAGATATTCCTTGGTGGAGTATATATTGGTGTCTTTTTCTCTCTCCTCAAATAGAACCTCATATGCAGCCTTTCTCTACAATAGTTAGGGTTTGGGGATCTCTCTGTTTACTCTCTGTTTTGTTGCCTTTGTGGGTCTTCTCTTTGTGAGAACTTGTGTAAATCAGAGTATTGAGTGTAGATCTAGATTATTAGGCTGTTGTATTGTGCTTTGTACGCTTGGTGTGTGTATCTGTAAACCATCAGTTCCCTTTGTTTTCTAAAAGCGATCTCCGGAAGCAGATCCACTACGGTGGAGCTTCAACAGTAGGAGAGGAGTGTCATTAATTTGGCACTGCGAACTTCACCAGGGCCTCACGGCCGAACGTTATCTCGGTGTGTTCTTCTTTTCTGTTTCTGATTTCGCTCACTGGGGTCTGGGGTTTTTGGTTCTTGGGACGTGGTTATAGCAACAAGGGGTATCATAGCCTTTTGGGTTCACAGTTGTCCAGCCATCTCGCTGGGTTCGCACTGCCTTGGTGGTTCTTGGTCAGTTAGGGTTTTGAACCCTGTTTTCTCTTCTTGAAGCATTCTTTTGAAACTGATTCTCTGGGCGGAGAACATAATCAACTTCCTCTGATCTTGTACAGAATATTAACGGTAACATCTGATCCTTTCTTTTATTTTTTAAAAATTTCCCTGTGTCTGAATTCTTTTAAAAAACCCTATCAAAATAGAAACCCCTTTGCTGCTTTTGTCATAAGCCTCCTGTGAGGGTTTTTTAAGCTGAGGGGCAAGAGTTTTAGGAGTTGATAGATTATTTTAAAGGCTAAGTGTAGATTCAGGCTCCCTTTTTTTGTCTTGGAAATTAATTGATCTCTGACCATTAGTCTCTGAGACTGTGGGAATCACTAGTTCAGTCAACTAGTGTTTCCTCATTTCTTTGTTGTTACTGGGTAATTCTTGATTCTGGTTTTTGATTAGCAGTGATTAGCACTGGTTAATCAAGAATAGTACTGGACATTTCTATTCGATATTGTGCATTGATCTTTTGTGATTATTATATCAATATTGTTTAGTTTCTTGATCATAGGTATATTGTGATTAATCTTGGCTATCATATTGCGGTGGATTCTATTCGACCTTGAGGTATAGCACACTGAAATTTGTTTTTCTTTTGGTCTATTGTTGAGTGAATGATGTCTATGTCATGTTTTGATATTGATGTATGGTTTGGCACTGGGGATTTTAGTCTTTGGTGTCAGAAAATGCGTGCCCTTCTAGTACAACAGAAATGTGCTTATGCTTTGAATGATACCTTTCCTGCTGAGTTTAGTGCCTTTAGAAGGAAAGAATAGATGAACAGGCCTAGAGTTCTATTTTTCTACACCTATCTGATAGTGTTTCTTAGGAAGGTGACTGCTAGGCAAATTTGGGAGAAGTTAGAAAGCCTTTACCTCACAAGAACTATACCAAATAAATGTTTCTTCTTAAAACAATTTTTTGGTTTTAAGTTTGATAACAGTTTAGGTCTTGAAGAAAACATTGATAGGTTTAATAAATTAACTCAAGACCTTGAAAACTATGAAGAAAAGGTTTTTGAAGGTCAACAAGTAATTGCACTTCTAAACTCTCTTGGTGATAAATATAAAGATTTAAGAAATGCTTTAAAATATGGAAGAGAAAATTTGACTATTGATGTTATTAATTCTTCTCTAAGAAATAAAGAACTTGAACTAAAAGCTAAACAAAAAGATTTTCATAAATCTAAGTTTTTGATTGTTTTTAAAGGAAAACAGAAAAATGATTATAAAGGTTCAAACTCTTATAATTCCAAACAGAATAAAAACTCTTTTGAAAAGGGTCAAAATTCTTTTAAAGGGAAAAAGAAGGGTAAGAAAGGGAAGAAGTGTTATTACTGTTAGAAACCAGGTCACTTTGCTAAAGAGTGCTTCCAAAAAATTGCAGACATGAAAAAGATTCAAGAAAATGAAGCTAAGGCTTCAGTTTCTCAAACTGATTTTGCTAATAACAATGGTGGGGTTTATTCTGTGATTTTCAAAAATCCTAAGCAAATCACTTCAATTGGTTTTTGTGAGTCTTATGCTGTGACTTTTTCAAACCCTACATATGACTGGATTTTGGATTCTAGTTGTACATTTCATATGAGTCCTATGAGGGATTGGTTCTTTGAACTTGAACTTCTTGATAATGGGGGTGTTGTCCACTTAGCCAATGAGGATGACTGTGTTGTTAAGGGGATAGGGACCATGACAATAAAATTTGATAACGATAAGACTATTACTTTGGATAGGATCAGATTTGTTCCTGACATTAGAAAGAACCTGATTTCCTTAAGGGAATTGGATGAGCTTGAATTTCATATTAGGATCAGAAATAGAAACTGTAGAGTTGTTATTGATGATTCCTTTGAGATTTTTAATGTTCCAAAGATGTATGGTCTTTATATTGCTCATGCTGTTCCTGTCATACATTCTGCCTCTATTACACTCTCCTTAAATGAAACATTATTATGGCATAACAGACTTCGACACATGAGTGAGAAAGAGTTGAAAATACTTTCTGAAAATGGTGTGTTTGGAAAAGATAAAATTGAAAAACTGCCTTTCTGTCATGAATGTGTCACTGGGAAACAACATAGGTTACCATTTACCCAATGTGTACATAAAACTAGGCATAATATGGAATACGTTCACGCTGATCTCTGGGGTCCTACCCCAGTGAAAACTGCGTCTGGTTTTAGGTACTACTTGGTTATTGTTGATGATTTTTCTAGAAAAAATTGGATAACTTTGCTAAAATTAAAATCTGACACTTTTCAGAATTTTAAAAATTGGAAAATACTTTGTGAAAATCAAACTAATAAAAAACTCAAAGTTTTGAGAACTAACAATGGATTAGAGTTTTGCAACAGTGAGTTTGATAATTTTTTCAAAGAAAATGGTATCCTTAGACATAGAACAGTGACACACACACCTCAGCAAAATGGCATTGCTGAAAGAATGAATAGAACACTGTTAAATAAGACTAGATGCATTTTTTTGGGGCAGGAATGCCAAAAATTTTCTGGGAAGAGGCAGTTAAAACTGCATCTTATCTAATTAATAGAAGTCCCTCCACTGCTGTAGAAAACAAAACCCCTGAACAAATCTGGTTAAGTCATTTGACTTACTATTCCTTTTTGAAAACTTTTGGATGTGTAGCCTATGCACATCAGAAAATGGGAAAGTTAGAACCTAGGTCTCAAAAATGTATTTTTCTGGGTTATGAACATGGGACCAAGGGTTTTAGACTTTGGGATTTTCAAAAGGGGGTTTTGTTGTTATAGTGAGTAGAGATGTTGTGTTCAATGAGTCTGATATGCCATGTCTGAAAAATAAAGCTGTTTTGGAAAATCAATAAAATATACTTCAAAAGCATGGTGTTACTTTTTGGGATGATTTTGATAATGTGAATGACTTTGTGTCTAATCCTCAACCTGAGATGGAAACAACTCAGGGTGGAGATCAAACTATGTTTAAATCTGATCCAAATGTGACAAGTACATCTACTAATGAAGTTCTTGATTTTGTTAATAATAATGTTCATCCTGAAGTTGATAATGAACCTGTTCTTGCTGTATTAAACCCCCTTGATAATTACCAACTTGCTAGGGACAGACCTAGAAGGGAAACAAAACCTTCTTCTAGGATGACTGATCCTGATTTTGTGTCATTCTTTACTGCTTCCTTAATTGATGACACTGAACCTGAAACTTATGCTGATATACTATGCTCTAATGATAAAGATAAATTGTTAATAGCTATGAAAGATGAAATGGACTCCCTGCTTAAAAATCAAACTTGGATTCTTGTTTCTAAACCTAAAAATCAAAAGGTGATTGATTGTAAATGGATTTTTAAGATTAAAAAGGAGGAATTTGTTAAAGGTGGAGTGAGGTATAAGGCAAGACTAGTTGCAAAAGGGTTTTCTCAAAAAGAGGGTATAGATTACAATGAGGTTTTTGCCCCAGTTGTAAAATATACCTCTATAAGGCTATTTCTTGCAGATCATTGTAACTCATTTCAATTTTGAGCTTGAGCAATTAGATGTAAAAACTACCTTTTTATATGGTGATTTGGATGAGACTATATATGCAGTAGCATGTGGGTTTTGAGGCTAAGGGCAAGCTGGATCATGTATGTTTGCTTAAAAAACCACTGTATGGGCTTAAATAGGCCCCACGGTAGTGCTATAGAAAATTTGAATCATATATGTCTAAATTGAATTTTAAGAAAAGTGTTTATGATCCCTGTTTGTTTTTTTAGTGAAAATGGTGGAGAGAATGCCATCTATCTGCTTTTGTATATTGATGACATGCTTCTGGCCAGTAAAAATGTGAATGACATCAATAATATGAAAGAAAAGTTGAAACAGGAGTTTGAAATGAAAGATCTAGGTCCTGCCAAGAAAATCCTTGGTATGCACATTGTTAGGAATAGATCTGACAACACACTGTTCTTAAATCAATCTTCATATGTGACTAAGATTCTTGATAAGTTTGCCTTGAGTGATGCTAAGCTTGTTAATTTACCTTTGGCAAATCATTTCAAACTATCATCTGAGCATTGTCCTGTTCTTGAGGAAGAAGTAAAGAGAATGGAAAAAATACCCTATGCAAATGCTGTTGGTTCCATAATGTATTTAATAGTTTGTACTAGACCAGACCTAGCCTATGCCATTAGTGTCTTGAGTAGATTTATGGGAAATCCTAGTGAACTTCACTGGATTGCTATGAAATGGGTGTTTAAATACCTTTGGAACAATAGATTTGGGTTTACTGTTTTCACAATCTGATGAGATTGTGTTAAAGGGTTATGTTGACTCTGATTATGCTGGTGACATAGATAAAAGAAAGTCAACATCTTCTTATTTTTACACTTTGTGTGGAACATGTATTAGTTGGAAATCTCAACTACAAAAAAATTGTTGCTCTGTCAACAACTGAGGCAGAATACATTGCTGCAACAGATGCAGTGAAAGAGGGTATTTGGCTCAAAGGGGTGTTGAATGAGCTTGGTTTTTTAAAAATTACTGCTGATGCCATATTATGTTTTGATAGTCAAAGTGCAATACATCTTAGTAGGAATCTTATCTTCCATGACAGAACCAAGCATGTTGATGTCAAATACCACTTTATTAGAGAAGTGGTAGAGCGGGGACTGATTAAAATTGAGAAAATCCCAACACAATTCAATCTTGCTGATATGGGTACAAAGGTTATACCTTTGGCAAAGTTCAGAGATTGTTTAAGTACTCTGAGGATTATGGCAGCCCAATAACCTTCTGAACTTATCTCTGTGAAATTAAGTTTGTCTAATTGTTTGTTTTAAAAGCATACTAACTTTGTGTTTTTTCCTTCTTGCAGGTTGTTTTAAACTAGAAGTGATGAAACCGGATTTGTATCTAGAGATTTTTTTTTTAAACTGTTTTTCTAAATTTTTTCGACCAAGGTGGAGATTTGTAATATTTTTGGTCTCAAATTTGTATTGGCAAGCCTAGTACTCCTTGTTTCAGCCCATTAAAGGTCAGCCCGGCTCATCAAATGGCTTACTATCTGGACCGTTAGATGGAGGGGTCTGATATAAGCCATTCCTTGGTGGAGTATATATTGGTGTCTTCTTCTCTCTCTTCAAGCAGAACCTCATACGCAGCCTTTCTCTCCAATAGTTAGGGTTTGGGGGATCTCTCTGTATACTCTCTGTTTTGTTGCCTTTGTGGGGTCTTCTCTTTGTGAGAACTAGTGTAAATCAGAGTATGAGTGTAGATCTAGATTGTTAGGCTGTTGTCTTGTGTTTTGTACGCTTGGTGTGTGTATCTGTAAACCTTCGGTTCCCTTTGTTTTCTAAAAGCGATCTCTGGAAGCAGATCCACTACGGTGGAGCTTCAACGGTAGAAGTAGGAGTGTCATTAATTTGGCACTGCAAACCTCACCGGGGCCTCACGGCCGAACGTTATCCCAGTGTGTTCTTCTTTTCTGTTTCTGATTTCGCTCACTAGGGTCTGGGGTTTTTGGTTCTTGGGACGTGGTTATACCAACAGCAAGTATAATACAATTTACCTTTATAATCACTGAAACTATATAAGTACCATGAATCAATAAACAACTAAATAAACCAACCAACATAAATGTGGTCCAAACGCACAAACTCATATGTTTACTTACTAGTCAAACATTGTAGCGCCTCATACTAACCTGTTAAGATAAGGCTTCATTGGCGGGTAATATTATATATCAAATTAACCATGATGACATTTACATCGAAAAGTGGTAGTTGAAGACAATTACTTTGGGGGGAAAAAGGTTAAATTCGTTTGGGATGTTCTCTTACGTAGCTGGCTCCTTTACAACATCATGGAAAAGATCGAACATGCCTATCTTCCCTATAGGGCTTAAACGACATTGGTACATGATTAATTTTGATATTTGGACATTAGATAAATCAACTTGTACACAAACGGTCTTATAATTCTTCTTCAATACGTGAACATCAAGACCTAGCTAGATTCAAATTGGATGTTAACTTTCAATGCAGTTGTTTAGAAAAGAAGTCATCGTCAATTATTTCCCATATAGTTGTCGTTTTCAGGCAATAAAAGAACACAAATCAGCAACCCAATCAAACCTTCCAAAACTGAACAAGGAGATTTTTCCCCTTTTTTGGGTTAAATTACCCTTTCGTTGTCGTAAGGCTGGAGATTTAGTCGCCACCATTTTCGTCGGCAAAGAGACTTTCATTCCTTTATTGACACTAGTCTTAAGTCTAACAAAGTTGAATAAGGAGTTAGTATCACGTATTCTAATAAAATTTCTTTTCTCTTTTCTTTATTTTTTCTGTTTTGTGATTGGTTTATTTTTGTGTTAACCAGTTTCAAGTAAATTTTTCTAAAAATCTCTAACAGTTAGCAGATATATTTTGAAAAAACATACTCAATTGATTAAAGTTAAAAGAGTAAAATTTTAGGGGACATGAAACTTGATATGAATAAGTGGCATTTTCACGGGTCATAATTTAAATTTTATTAGATAATGATCACGTTGATATTTTTTCATCAAACAATAAAATTGTGCCATGTCGACTATGATGTTTATTCATGTTTCTTTTTCTATCTATATAGAAATTTTGAAATAAAAAAATGAAATATGCAGAAAGTAAAAGGACATTCCTTTATTAAGAAATTTAATTAATCATCTAACATTACTTTGAATGATTGGTCAATTGGGTACACGGATTGTGATGGTATTTCTGAGACCATTAATAATGATGTAATTTTACGAGTGCACTTGTATTAAGATACTAGAATTTCGAAAGTACAATTTTTGTTGTTTTAAATTTTTTTCCATTTTTCAAAATAATTTGTTTATACCCAAATTTTAAACTCTAGTGTATGTTTGCATGTTCTTAAACCAAGCAAATGATGTGTAGAAATAGGAGGACAAATTGCAATAGGTGGGAAGGTGGTTATTTTTATAACTAATTAGACAAGCAAAGGAAAGAAGAAAATTGAAGAGAATGATTGTCAAAAACTAAAATATCTGAAGTTCAATATCGAATAACATCCAAAATTTGGAGTCGTTCAAATATATATATGCCACGGTGCTTCTAATTAGACAAGCAAAGAAAGAAGAAAATTAAAGAGAATGATTGTCATAACTTAAAATATATGAAGTTCAATATCGAATAACATTCGAAATTTGGAGTCGTTCAAACATGTGCCGCGGTGGTTAGATACTCACACATTTCGGGAAGGAGATCCTGATTTCAGACCACGCCAACCTCTCTCATAGTTTCTCTCCCCCACCATATCTCCCCTTGTATCAATAAATAAATAAATCATAAAGTAAAATTTAAAAAAAAAAAAACGAAATTTGGAGCTCACCAAAGTGGAATAAAATTGATTGCCAGTTGACAGCATATAATATTTCATTTGCCTAAATAGAATAACAATAACGTTGCTTGACAATATAGAACTTCCAAACTCTGGCCGGAATAAAATATTCAAGAAATAATTAAGCGAGACTCGAGGAGTACGATATTTCCTTTTTCCTATATAAGGGAGACATTGTGCATGCATTTTTGCACCCCATAACAAACCAACAGCAAT
>CAVNYN010202770.1:0-16698 GCA_963692815.1 Nyctanthes arbor-tristis | reverse complement strand
CACATCTAATTACCTAAAACATTAATATAAAAATATAGCCCAAATCTCAATGAATAATCATAAAATCTATTAGGGCAAAATCTATTTAAAAATAAGGGCTAAAATGAATAAATGATAGTCTTCAATCTTCATTTACTAATTTTACTTATAAAGTCCAATTTTAGCAAGTACTCTAAAATGTAAATTAGGACAAAACAAAATCCATTTAGAAATTAGGGCTAGAATAATACCTTCTATTTTCTAAAACTAAAATCTAGATAAATTGATGTTGATGTTTCGCCGAATCGCCAGCGCTCGGTTTTGGTCCGTCTTCCACGCATGGCAGTCGCGCCCTCTGTTCTGCTTCTGCTTCTGTCTGCTAAATTCTGCTTGCTGCCTTCCGTCCCGACTCCCTTATTCCCCTATTGGGCTGGACTCTTTTCAGCCTTTTTTTTTTTTTGCTGAAGCCCAAAATACCAAGGCCCAGCTGTCCCCCGAGCCCAATTTACAATCCACCTGGGCCGGGTGTAAAAAAAAATTTTTTTTTAATAAATTCAGCAGTTGGGCCGAGACAGGCCTGGGCCGGGGCCCAATAATGCCCTCCTGTCTCCACCAGTGGACACACACATCTTCTTTTCATGTTTTGACTCTTAATGTTGAATTTCCTTTTCTTTTATGGAAAATTGAAAGTCATACTACAATTAGAGTACAGTAACAAAATGTAAAATTTTGTACTTATCATTGACATAAGGCGTGTAATGCACGTTTTTTACTAGTAAGGGTCACTTTTTTTATGATGTTCGGCTCGGTTTACTAGTAAGAAAACTGAATGAATGGTTTACCTGTCCGGCTCGGTTTGGCCATTTGTTTTGCCCAGTCCTAGTGATGGTTGTCCCGCTTGTGTTATAAAACTTCATATTCTTAAGTTTTTCCACATAATCCTTTTCAATTGGGGTTTCTATAAATTTCTCTATTTACTCTATTACCATATTTATCTCTAATCTAGTTATAATGACTTTTAATTCTTTTTCTGTTATTATTCTTTTAGGTTTTCTTTTTTCCTTTTCATCATATATTTTTGTAAGTTTTCAATTATGATTGTGTGCTTGACACAAAAAAGAAAATATTTTTCAACTTTTATGGTAAACATTGTACCTAGAGGAAGGTATGAATTGTTTTTCTAAGAAAATCATTTTTATTTGTCAATCAAATGCCTGAAGATGGAAAATCTTTTATGAATTTAACATTTTACATGGAAGATATTTCCAATCAAACACCCTAATTTATTTCAAAATTCTAACGCTTCTAGTTTGTCTTGTGTGCAGCAATACTTTTCGCAATTTAAGCTTGACGTGCCTTTGATGTGTATTCCCTGTAGTGCCTTTAGCTTTTTATATATGTACTAGTTTCGCATCATTATAACATGTTTCTCTAACTCTGATTTGGTAAAAGATTTTTACTTAAATCTTTTTTATCTTTTTATCTTTTTTCTTTTTTAATAATTTTATCTCTAGTAGTTTATTATTCCATTCTCTCTTAGGCACTATTCTATATATCTATATATCTATCTATATATCTATTTAAGGGCACTTAAGTGCCTTATATGTTTTTTCCGCCCATTTTTTGTGTAAACTTCGCGGTATGTTGTCTGCATTATCGATTGTGTTGTGGATTGTTTTGCATTTTTATCTTTATTTTATTGTATTTTATTTTCTTGGTCAGCAATCCCCATTCAAGTATCTCCTCTCACTTTCTCTTTTGAATGCCTGCATTTGCTTCCCTCTTCCCCTTTCCATCGTTGATTTATGATAACATTTTCCTAATTCTTCTCTGTAATTAACCGTCTGCAATTCCTTTTTTATATTTTTTCCTTTTCTTTTGTATCTATTAAAATGAAACTGAATTCTGGAATGATTAAACTCCTACTTAAGTTTAGAGATTTATAAATCAAATTCTAGCAATGACTTGCTTTGAAATCTTCACCCATCTAAATTTTTAAATAGGCTAAATGCTCTAAGGTGCCCAATCATGAATTAATGTTAAAGGCCGATGTTCATGTAATGTTGTTGCATGATATTGATTATTCGCTTGAACTATTACGATATTTATAGTGACAAATTTGGAAATTATTGAGGCAAAAGTTCTATCTGCAGTAAATTTATTTAAGACACAAGTTTTTTATTGTAACGATGACACTTTAACCCCATCTCATCCAATATTGCCATTTGGATTTGAAGGGAAATTATTCATTGATTGTGTCTTATATGATGACCATCAACAAAAGTGAAAGACAATTACTCAGGCATGTTGGCTTTTTTTTTTTTTTTGAGAAAATCGATATTGAATCATGGATAACTATATTTTGTAGTTTCGAGAGTTACAAATTGTAATGGGTTGTCGATTATGATTTGTGATAAATATGACCAAGCAATCAATTCCACTGTAAATAATGTGTTCAAGGAAGTTTTTCGAATTTTTAATTATTATTATTATTTTTGGGGGGGGGGGGTGTGTTTGGGGAGGAAATCAAAATTTTGGATAGTTTAATTAGTTAGTTTCTTTTTTTTTTTTTTTTTGTTGAGGATGTTTAATTAGTTAGTTTCATATAATCTTTTTCTTTTCGTTTCTTTATTTCTATTCTTTGAGCATTTTTTAACGCATTTTTTTTAGCATTTTTATATAACACAAGTTTTTTTTTTTTTTAAAACCTATTTTGTAATTCTTTTTTTTTTAAAAGGAAGCTTATTTATTCATTAAAACCATCTCCAAAATATGGAGCAAGAAATAAAGGGATACATTCAACCCATATGTTCGACCCTAGTTTTGACAATGCATATCGAGCTTATAAGCAATGAGCGACATTGTTATACTTGCAATTTGGAGACGTCGGACTATTTTTAATATTTATACAATTGACATATATATATTGCTAATTCATTATACAACTTATTATTGGATATATTTTTGAAGTTTTGTTATTCCTGTGCAACGCATAGGTGCCATATTATTACTAGTTTGAAAGGATCGAATTAAAAACTAAAGTGGAATTAACCAGAACTATTAAATTTTCTAGGGCAAAAATGTAATTTTCAAATTGGTTTTTCTTTATTTTAATGTGCAATTATATTGGCCATCATATTGCCACTACATTAATTACTTTGCTCACCACTTTTTTAAGTATTTTTTCTATTTACCAATACAACCCTTAGTAATATTACATGATTAATGATCATACTTTTATTGCCTATTTCTTTTTGTTCCACCACACCGTTTTATGCATTTTTCTGATATTTTGGGATTCGAATTCGAACCATATTTATATTCTGTTATGTAGTATGTAGTGTGAATTAGTCATTGAAACATCAAAGACATACAATTAAATTTTCAATTTTTTTAAATATATCCCTAATCAGCAAAACGTATTTACCTTCATAACCCAACCAAAACTCTCTTCCGGCGCCCCCACCTCACCCTCACCAGTCACCCCCGCTTCTTAATTAAAAAATTTAAAATGAGCACATGATCATGAGGTCTCATTATAAATTGTCATCAAGAATGCGATTAATTGTTTAAAATCTTGAACTTTCTACAATTGTATGAATTTTTGTGCAGTAGCCGCGTAGTGCCTAACATTCTATGTGAGCATGGTGGTTGAGATGGCTGCAATGAAGACCATGGTGGTTGATATGTGGCAAAACTGCAGTTATTGGTGGTTTTGTGCAGGTGCACGCATTTTTGTTCATATATATATATATATATGTATATTTTCTTTGTTTCTTTTTAATTAGAGTAGGGTTATGTTTGTAAAATAAAAGTCGTGTAATTATCATAAATGATTTTTAATTGGGGTGTACCTAAAATGTGGTGGACAAAAAAAAAAATGTAGTGCTAAACTGGTAATACAAGTACCCTATTTTAATTCCTAGCACTGGTTACACAAAGTTTTAAGAAGAATGTTGCTGACCTCTTGCTTTAACTCAATTTCCCAAGGTTGACTAAGTAAAGCCAACTCTGTACATAGTGCACATAATACATGTGTTTTTGGCGAACAAAGCTATACATTTGTCGTTTTAGTAGTTACCTGCAAATTGCTTGCAAATCTTGTTATGAACTTCCGCTAATATTTAAATCTTATTACAATATTTTTTTTATTACAAAGGGGGATGGGGGAGGGGATGGGGTGATTCAACCCGGATCACTCCGGTAAGGGGTCAGGTCCTCTTCCACTCAGACTGCCCCTTGATCCCTAAATCTTATTACAATATTATTAGTTAGCGATTTAGTACACTTACATGATCTACTTGATATCCAAAACTCTATCAAGCAGCACGAAAAACTTTCAATACTCTTGAAGTAATAAGGAAAAAAGTCTGTATAACGGCCCCAACTAAGCAAAAAATTGGACATTGAACTAGGTACTCTTGATGTATTTGGTACTTCTAGTGTACTATAAATTTATTTAAGAAGCACTATTGAGTAGAAAAATACAAATAAAAAGTTGAGGAAAAATATATAAACATCAAGTAAATAATGATTGAATATTATTTAATCAATTTTATACATATATAACCCAAAACACCTACGTACGTGCTTGGAACATTGGCAGAGGCAGACGTTAGTAGAGGGGTGGGCCGAAGGGGTGAGCTGTATAGTACACACGGCTAAACAATTTATATATAATTTTTTTTTACAAGGCAAAAAAAAAGATTTTCCATTTATGTGGGAGCCCGGGCTCCTCCACTGGCTTGAAATCAACAAAACATGCACATCAACAACGGAATAACACTTTATTATAAGCAATGGAGCTATTCGAATAAACTAGCTACCAATGAAAAGTATAGAATTGGGCACTAGAGGAGGCTCAATATCATTGGCTTTATTATGGACTAGTTTTGCTGTTGTTTCCTATGTTGACAGCTTCGTTATAATTATGTTCTACTGCACCATGTGGATGCCAAAAAAATGGCGGAAGCCGTGGATGCTAGAAATAGGGCGGCGTCCATGGGTGCCATAGTGGGAGTGTAAAGCCGCCTGATAGAAGAGGTGGGTGGACAAAAAACCATTGAAAACTTTGGCGAGCTTCCTGATGGTAGAGGACTGCCAGCTGATGGTGGGTGAACGCATGGCCAACCCCAGCGAAGCCACCAGTCAGTTTGTTTACTTGATAACTCATTATGAGCTTGAATATTGGTGTTTAAAAAGGTTAATGAATCACCAGTAGTGGCTGCATTTTTTTTCAGTAGCTAAAACTAGAGTTTGACCTAATAAAAATGCAAACAAAGGAAGAAAGATTGAGGTGTGAGGAAGAGTTTCTTTGTCACGGTTCCTAATTGATTGTAATTAGCTTCAAGTTGATGAAATATTTATAGGTGATAGGAGTATTTATAGGAGTTAATGAGTTCGTTTTAGGCAAGATATCAAGATATTTGAATGAGATTTCCTAATATGTTGTTTTCTCATCCACCGACCAAGTAACCCTATTATGATTTGGAGATTGACTTTGATAAGGGGATTCAATCTGAAAACGGTGTGTGTATGCATAAGTTAACAAAAATACTCATACAAACTATTTGACCTCAAACTAGACCATAGACCATATTGATTATAAGTCTTTTTTTCCCAAGTGATGATGGATAAGAAATGACAAGAATTTTATTTTGCCCACACATGCATGTTATTATGCATGCGTATAACACATGGCTAAATATTGATATATTTTTCAAAATTTTAAAATTGATCTCGATGAAAATAAAATGCATTTCAAGATTTAACTATTGTTGATTATAGGCTATTTACTCAAGTTGTTCTTGTGGGATATAGTAAATTTATCCTTTTATCAGTGATATTGATTTGATATGTATTACATAAATAATTAGAATTGGTTCAGGTTTCAGATTCGAACAAAATCTATCCCTCCGCTTATTTTCCCTATATCCCCTTGTATCAAATAAATAAATAAAAATAATTAGAACTGATGAAACTATGGAAGAAAAACGGGTGTTGTGAGGTTGGTTGACTTCTATTTAGTCAGATCGGGCTCTGTGATACAACCCGACTACTAATGGAAAATAATCACGTGATACGGGATGTGACTATTTTCTAGTGAGAGTCGGGCTCCGTGATCTGACTCAGTAGAAAAACTCTGTGAGATTGTGAAAAAAATATAATGATGATTCTTTAGTACTTTATATTATGCGTAAATTTCACAAAAGGTCCCTTACGTTTGCAAAAAATAACAAGTTCATCTCCAACCTTTTTTTTCAAAGTTGTAGGTCCTGAACCTTTCAAAAATACACACAAAAGGTATCTATGGTAAATTTCTATCCATTTTCACATTTTTATGCTTACAGAATGACCATTTTACCTTTGTCATATGAAATAAAAGGAAATTATTACAAAGGACGGGAACAAAATTGTTACTTTTTGCAAAAGTTGGGGACCTTTCGTGAAATTTACATGTAATATATAGTACTAAAGAATCATCAATATATTTTTTTTTTCACAACCTCACAGAGTTGTTCTATTTAGTCAGATCAGGTTCGATGATAGAGTCCAACTTTTAATACAAAATAGCCATACCGCGTATGATGAAGCTCAACTGCCAATAGAAAACAACCACCTCGCATATGACATGCGACGCGGCTATTTTCCATTAACAGTCAGACTCTATCACAGAGTCCGATTTGACTCAATAGAAGTCAGCCAACCTCATTCCGTACTTTTCTTCTATAGTTTCAATCAATTCTAATTATTTTTATTTATTTATTTATTTATTTGATACAACGGGATATGTGGAGAATAAGCGGAGGGGTAGGTGTGATTTGAATTCGAGAAGAGAACCAATTCTAATTATTTATACAATAATACATATTAAATTAATATCACCGATTAAAGGATAAATTTATTGATATCCCACAAGAACAATTTAATTATTTTCTTATTTTTTTAAAGCCTATAATAAACAATAGTTAAATCTTAAAATGAATTTTATTATAATAAACAATAGTTAAATCTTAAAATGTACACGACGCTCTTCCGATCTCTTTTTAAAATTTTAAAATACATATCAATAGTTAAATCGTTTCTTATTTCTCGTCACTTGGGAAGAAAAGGCCTGTAATCAACAAAAATTTATCTGTGTTCTAGTTTGAAGTCAAATAGTTTGTTTGAGTATTTTTGTTAACTTAGGGATGTAGATAACTTTCCAGATTGAATCCTCTTATCAAAGTCAATCTCCAAATCATAATAGGTTTACTTGGTCAGCCGATGAGATAACAACATATTAGGAAATCTCATTCAAATATCTTGATGTCTTACTTAAAACTAACTCATTTACTCCTATAAATACTCCTATCACCCATAAACATTTCATCAACTTGAAGCTAATTACAATTAATTAGGAACCATGACCAGGGGTGGAGCCAGGAATTCAAGCCAGTGCAGTCCAAAATTTTGAAATAAAGAAACCATAAAATAGTTTAACAATGAATACTAATACAAATGACGTATTTTTACAACGGTCCTTTATGGGTTTTCATATCTTGAAACCCTTTTACAATAAGTTCATTATCAATCTCCAAAAATACATCTTTCTCTACATAAACAAGAAGACTATCATTCATCCACTCATCACCCATTCGATTGCACAAGCTATCCCTCACAGTACTCATTGGCAAGACTATAACATTCAACAACAAATTATCAACGTACTAAAATAAATCTCTATTCTCTAACTCAAAACAATTAAACAAAGGATCAAATCTAAATATCTAATATAATAAGTGGATTAAGATTTAAAAGTTAAAACATAGACCAAATTATTTTACAATTCACAAATAAGTAAATCAACTAATTGCAATATCAAAATATCAATATTAGCCAACTAGCCAAGCCAATACAATATTACATAAATCATATAATATAAATTTTGTGTCAATTCAAATATTCAATTATACCTAACTAAAACTAAGAAGTAAGCCAACTAGCCAAGCCAATACAATATTACATAAATACATATAATATATATTTTGTGTCAATTCAAATATTCAATTATACCTAACCAAAACCAAGCAGTAAGCCAAGTCAATACAATAAGCCCTAAATTATAATTTATAAACTAAACCCTACAAAATACAAATTGGACGAAACTTAAAAACTATAAAAAGAAATCTTGAGGTACTGAGAGGATTTAGGGTTTTACACAAGATAGTTACCTTATATTTTATTCCCCCTAGTGCTTAATCACCGCCAGCAAAAGCTTAAGCTATCGGAAAATGAGGTATCAAGTAGCAACTGTGAAGCTTCGAAAATCGAACTCCAAGAGAGGGTTTGAGACTGAGCTGAGCTTTGAGTTTTGAGAAGAAGCAGTCGCCGGTCAGCAGTAGCAGCGGTTGGCAAAGTCGATCTCGTTCGTCAAAGAACAAAGCAGAGACAGACCAGACAGATTCGAAGACACTGAAGGGGAAGAAGAGTGTACGCCAGTTCTGGACTTCTGGCATTTTGGGAATTTTAATTTATTTGGGCGTCTTTAATTTGGGTTATGGGTTATTTTTTAGTTGCTTGGGCTTATAGTTTTGTGTCAATTACATTTAGACTTATTTTTTTCTTGGGTCCAAGCAAAGTAGGCGGCCCAGACATATTTCTTTTCTTGGGCCAGTGCGGTCCAGGCCCTATTTTTATTAGACCGCTTAGCAGTCCAGTGCGGTCCATGGACCGCATTGGGCCTATTGGGCCTCCGCCCCTGACCATGACAAAGAAACTCTCCCTCACACCTCAATATCTCTTTCTTTGATTTGCACTTTTATTAGGTCAAGCTCTAGTTTTAGCAATTGAAAAAATGTAGCCACTACTGGTAATTCATTAACCTTCTTAAACACAAATATCACTACTAAAAAATGCAAGATTAACAACAGAATTTTAATAACAGAACCAATTCCGTTACTATTAGCAACAGAATAGTAACAGAGCGCGAATTGCCACGGAATTAGTAACGTAATCGTTTTGTTACTACTTTTTCGTTATTAATCCGTTACTGAATTGTAACCAAAAATATTTGTTACTATTAGTAACATAATAGTAACGTATTAGTAATGGAACGCGTATAGTCACGGAATTAGTAACAGAATCACTTTTGTTGCTAGTTTTTCGTTACTAATCTATTATTAAATAGTAACGGAAACAATTTGTTACTATCAGTAACAGATTACCAACAATTTTGTAACGAATATGGTTGGGGAAAATTACAAGAACATACTTTATATAAATTATAGGGCAACATATTAATGAAGATATATAGTAGCCCAGTGGTTGAGACTTTACTCGCCAACTACCAAGATTAGAGTTTGAATCCTTACAAGAGCAATAGGAGGAATTATTTTCTTTCAAAATTCAAGTCCACGATTAGTAACGGAATTAACAACAAAAGTTTGTTGTTAATTAGTAATGTTTTTATCCGTTGGTAATTTAGTAACGACTTTCTCTGTTACTAATTTGGTAACAAAAAACTAAATCTGTGGCTAAATTTGCCATCATGGAATTAGAAAGGGATTTAGTATTAGAATGTTTCCGTTACTAATAGTCGATTAGTCACAGATTAACCTATTCTGGTGGTTTCGCTGGGTTGGCCATGCATTCACCCACCATCAACTGGCGGTCCTCTACCGTCAAGGGGCTCTCCGAAGTTTCAGTGGACTTTTGTGTACCCACCTCTTCCATCAAGTGGCTTTAGATTCCCACTGTGGCACCCATGGACTCCACCCTATTTATGGCATCTAGGCTTCCGCCATTTTTTTGGCATCCACATGGTGCAGTAGAAGGTAATTATAACGAAGCTGTCAACCTAGAAAGTAACAGCAAAACTAATCCATGATAAAGTTTCATTCTCCAACCAATGATATTGAGCCTCTAGTCCCCAATTCTATCCTTTTCGTTGGTAGCTAGTTTATTCAAATAGTTCCATTGCTTATAATAAAGAGTTATTTAGTTGTTGATGCGCATGCTTTGTTGATTTCAAGCACATACGCAGGTAGCTGTTTTGAGTTATATATGTATAAAGTCAATTAAATAATTCAATCTTTATTTACTTGATGTTTATGTATTCTTCCTCAACTTTTTATTTGTATTTTTCTACTCATTAGTGCTGCTTAATTAGTAAATATATAGTACACCAGAAGTACCAAAAACATCAAGAGTGCCGAGTTCAATGTCCAATCTTTTGCTTAATTGGGGCCTTATACATACTTTTTTTTTCCTTGTTACTTCAGGAGTATTGGAATTTTGGAAGTTTTTCCTGCTTGATAGAGTTTTGGATATCAAGTAAATCATATAAATGTACCAAATCATTAACTAATAATATTGTATTAAGATTTGAATATCAGTGGAAGTTCATAACAAGATTTGCACGCAATTTGCAAGTAACTACTAAAACAACACATATATCATTTAATTTGCCAAAAACGTTTGTATTATGTGCACTCTCGTACAGAGTTGACTCTGCTTAATCAACCTTGGGAAATTGAGTTAAAACAAGAGGTCAGCAAAAACCTGTATTTAAAAAGAGATTCATCTAAAAACTGTGTAACTAGTGCTAGGAATTAAAATAGGGTAATTACATTAGAGCAATTCTAGGGAGTCATGTAGAAGTGACATTAATAGATGACATTCTTATATGGCACATATTCATTGGGTGATGATTACATGACTACTTTTTCATCATCCAATACAAGTGTGCCACATAAGAATGTCACATAGTAATGTCTATTTTTCATGTCTCTCTAGAATTGTTGATTATATTACTACCACGGCTTTTTTTTTGGGTCCACCACACTGTAGATACGCCCCAATTAAAAATCATTTTTGACAATTACACCACTTTTATTTTACAAATATAACCCTATTCTAATTTAAAAGGAAACAAAGAAAATATATATATATATATATATAGAGGAACAAAAATATGTGTACCACAAAACCGCCGATGACTACAGTTTGCAGCCATCTCAACCATGCACCATGCTCATATAGAATGTTAGGCACTACCGCACAAAAATTCATACAATTGTAGGAGGCTCAAGATTTTGAAAAATAAATCGCATACTTGATGACAATTTATAATGAGACATCAAATCATGGATTCATGTGCTCATATTAAAATTTGTTCATTAAGAAGCGGGGGTGACTGGTGAGGGTGAGGGTGCCGCCGGAAGAGAGCTTTGGTTGGGGGATGAAGGTCAATATATAGGTTTTGCAGATTAGGGATTATATTTTTTTTTAAAAAAAATGAAAATTTAATTGTATTTTGTTGATGTTTCAATGACTAATTCGCACTGCATATTGCATAACAGAATACAAATTATGGTACAAATTCAAATCCCAAAATATCAGAAAAATCTAAATTATGGTTCGAGCTTGAATCCCAAAATATCAGAAAAATATTTTATGTTGGGTTTATTGCCAAAAATAATCCAAAGTTGAAAAAGGAAAAAGAAAAGGAAAAAAGAAGAGTTCTTGGAGGAAAAGGAATCCAAATCCTAAAAGGAATTATCTTGACTTCCAAGTAAACAAAGCCTATAAATAGATGTGTTTTCTTCTTCTTTTATATACAAGAGTGACTTGAGTCTTTGAGAGAAAAATTGGCGAGCTTAGCATCTTGTGAATTTTTCTTGTAACTCTTTGAGGTTTGTTCAAAGAGTAGAAACTTTAGGTGCTGTAGAGCTTGAGTATTTTTCTTGTAATACTTGGGGGTTGTGGGTTGGTGAGTGAAATTCTATATGGTTGTAGCGACTTGAATCATATAGTGAAAAGCTTTAATAGTCCGTAAATTTGTCTTCGTTCTTTTATTTTTCCTTATCTCATTAAATTCCTTGAACAACGGTCCAGTGGGCGTAATAGGGGAATTTACCTTAATTCCCAACATTTTAAACGGTGTGGTGGAACAAAAAGAAATAGTATGATTAATCATATAATTTTACTTAGGGTTGTATTGGTAATTAGAAAAAATACTTAAAAATGCGGAGAGCATAGTAATTATTTTGGTGGCAATATAATGGGCAATATAATTGCCCATTAAAATAAAGAAAAACCATCTCTTTGAAAATTTAATAATTCTATTTAATTCGGCTTTAGTTTTTAATTCAATCCTTTTAAACTAGTATCAGAGCCTAAAAATGGAGAATAATAAATAAAATTAAAAAAAAGATATAAATAAAAATCTTTTACCTAATCAAAGTTATAGAGAAACAGGTTATAATGATGCAAAACTAGTATATGCATATAAAAGTTAGAGGCAATACAGGGAATGCACATCAAAGGCACATCAAGTTTAAATGGCTAAAAGTACCCCTGCACACAAGACAAACTATAAGTGTGAGAATTTTGAAATAAGCTAGCGCGTTTTATTGGATATATCTTCCATGTAAAATGTTAAATTCATAAAAGATTTTTTTTGTAGAAGTTGAAAAATATTTTCTTTCTTGTATCAAACACACAATCATAAATGGAAAAAAAAAAAGAAGAAAACCAAAAAGAATAAAAATAGAAAAACAAGTAAAAGTCATAATAACTAGATTAGAGATAAATATGATGATAGGGTCAATAGAGAAATTTATAGAAAACCCAATTGAAAAGGATTATGTGGAAAATTTAAAAATATGAAGTTTTATAACACAAGTGGGACAACCCTCACTAGGACTGGGCAAAAAAAACTAGCCAAACCGAGCCGGACAGGTAAACCGACCGGTTCTGTCGTTTTTTAACATAATTCTTCCCCTTTTCCTTCAACTTAACTTGTAAAAATTCAACTTTCAAAGTATAAGTTATAACAATTCATCCTTCATCGAAATACAATCCATTGGAGGGGGGCGACGAAAGCCACAAGAAAATGCGAACAATCTTTGCAAACCAAAAAAGGATGGAGGCTTGGACTGAAAGATATGGAAGCATTTAATAAAGCAATGCTTGCTAAGCAAACATGGCGGATTTTGAATGATCCAGGATCTCTTGTGGTTCTTTTATGAATTAAGAAGTACATATTTCACTCACTGCAGCTACTTGGAGGTTGTTTGCAAAATGGAGATTCTTTTGTTTGGAGAAGCATATTATGGGAAAGAGATATGATCCAAAAGCGAACTTGGTGGCACGTGGGCAATGGAGAAATTATTAATCCATTCCTTCAATGAACTGATGACAGAGTCCGGTTGCTGGGATATCGATGTTGCAAAAATTGATCAAATCTTTTGGAAAGTGGACAAAGAGGCAATCCTCTCCATTCCGGTTATCAACGGTGGCTCCTGTGATAAACTAATTTGGCATTCTAGTGGCGTCTTTTCTATGAAGTGATTCTTAGAAATTATTGTAATTAATTGCATGGGAAGGGGGTTAAAGGGGATGAAGTTTGCCAACTTTCTAGGTTCAAGGAAACAATAATGCAATGCATGCTATTTTTCAATGCAAGGGTACGTTGTTTTTCAATGAAATCATTGTAATTAATTGCACACGTTGATTCAAAACTATGACTACAAATTACCGATATCGTACATATATATATATATATACTTATAAATTAAATAAAACTATAGCTAGCTTCAAATTGCATAACTATTTGAGTTTAGGGATTTTATAGTACGACGTATGTATTAACGTAAAAGATATGTCTTTTTGATTAGTTTGAATAAAAGCTACAGTAAGCTCTTGTAGATGTCTTTGATTAGCAATGTATTTGATCGCTAATAATAATTACAGTAAGTTGGTATATCGAGTTAAAATTATATTATTTAATATTTTCTTCAACGGAACATATTATTTCTTTTAAGGTCAAGAAGAGAAGTAGTTAGTATTTCTATATACAAAGTGTATAAAATTTGTACACACACCATTTAATTTACTCCAAAAATCATAAATTGTACACCCATAGAATCATAATTAATATAGGAATTCTTTAAGTCCAGCTAAAATATCTAGCTATTATTAATTAGTAGGGCATATAGATCAAGATTGGTCCCAATTTTTGCTTTCTACACCACTGTATATATATAGAGGAAATTTTTGGGGTAATATATCAAAGATGGAATGAATTCTAAGGTAATAATAAAGTCACTATCTTTTAAGAGATATCTCTCTGTCCTATCAACGATGTCAGAAATGGGGGTTTGATGAAAATCTCTCTTAGGATGTAATGGAGGAGTTTGATTCAAACTGTGACCGTTTGATCACTTTACCAAGATAACTCAATAACGATAAAACTGATGATGCCAACTAATGAAGAAAAGGAAGCAGAACAAATTTTGTAATGTGTTTGCAAATGAGTATTCATCCAAAATATAAAGAAGTGAAGGCATCAAATTCATCCCCGTTTTGTCGCGGCAAACAACTGTCGGGGCAGCAAAACATTTGTGTAACACCAAGCAAAACATGCAAAATAAATTATGAAAAATATCTAACACTATTGATGGCATTATAATTTGTAATTGTAAAGAAAGATTTAGGTTGTAGTTTGTAAAGAAAGATTGAGGTTAAGCGGAATATATACACACATGCATATAATTAGAAGTACGGCATACCCTACAAGCTGCCCGTCATAGCTGTGTGTGCAACTCATTAGATAATTACTTGGGCTATTCAATTGTGCTTAATTGGATCTAATTACTGGGAACCCAATTGTATAAGCCTGATTGGATCCCTCTCAGAGTTTCTAGTCTCTACAAAAAGTTTTAAAAGTTACTTGAAAATGTTGAACAATTCAAGACTTACATAGTTCCCAATAGGGATAGAATTTCTTATCCACGAAGACTAGAAATATATGTCTTAAACTTGCTTAAAAGATTGCAGAGTTCTAACAGCAACAGATTTTCTTCTTCTTTTCTTTCTTTCTTTTTCTTTTCTCACCCCCCCCCCCAAACTTTCTGTTGCTGGTGGTAGAAGATTCGATGGTGAGAAGTTAATTAAGATGGAATTCAAGAATCATAACTGTAGCAATAAAAAAAATTGATTTAGTTGCGCTTATATCTTTAGGTAACTATTCGTTATTAATTCTCTATTGAATTAAATGTTAAAATAAAAAATTTTCTTTATAAAATAAATTTTAAAATTATTATTACTATTCTACAAACTTATTTTCCAACAGCCTTACCTTCAAAATAAATAGCAATATTGTTCGACTGATAATTTCTGAAAATTACTACGAATATGCTTCCAAAAATCCATGCACAAACATTTATGTAATTACTAAGTTTCAAAATGTCCCATCACATTCTCTTTTCTTTGACTCGAAAAGTGAAGATCTGGAAAATTTCCATAAATTGTGAATCACAGAGAAAAGATATCAATTATTAATAACGTCATTTTCGACCTGTATGGCCTTTTATTACTTGGCTCTAACTAGTTGTACAATGAGCTCCAAGAGATTATACTGTCAAGGTACAACAGGTGATTAGAGATTGACTTCATTACACAAATTGATGAATTAACAACAAAAAAGCAGTAAAATTTAATTTATTTTCATAATTTGAGTAATGGTGTTGTGTAACTTTTCTTCACTTTTCAAAGATGATAGACATACACCTGGCCATGGAGGTATATCATTTAGCGAGGAAGCTGCTAGAGTATAGGGCAAAACTAATTTGAACTACAACAATGCATTAAATATATATAAATTTCAAAAATTTCAAAGTAAATTTAAAGAAACTGAAAATATTGGCTATAATATTTTTAAAATTCGAAAATAGAATTATCAAAATTTTAGTTTTATTCTCTTGCATGCTGAAGAAATAATTCCGTGACTTTAGCAAGAAATAATTTGCATGCTGCATGCATGCACATTAGGAATACATTATGTGCAGCATCATATATTGGTACTGGTCGTAAGAAATTTTTCTAAATCTGGTTATTGTGAACGGGTGATGTTCAAATCTTTTTATGACATTATCAGTTAATGATTTAGTAATTCTCTCAAATAGCACGGAAAAATTTTATAGTACCCTAGGAGCATAAAAAAAAATGTATAGCAGCCACAATTAAACAATAAATAATTAGGCCCTTGTGAGTTCTCTATTAATTATATATAGTATCGTACTTAGTACTGTTGAAGTATCAAACACGGTACGTCCTTCTAGAGTATTAAAAATTCACTCAAGGAGCATTACTGAGTAGAAATAAAAAGTTGAGAAAAATATATAAACACAAAGTAAATAATGGTTGAATTATTTAATTGATTATATACATATATAACTCCAAATACCTACTAACATATGTGCTTGAAATCAACTAATCATGCACTTCTAAAATTAAATAACTCGTTATTATAAGCAAACAAACTACTGGGATCTACAAGCTATGAATGAAAAATCATAGAACTGGGACCAGGAAAGGCTCAATATCATTGTTTGGAGATTGAGACTTTTTCATGGACTAATGTAGGGGCGGACTCAGAAATTTTTGTAGGACCGAGCTAAAAACTAGGATTCTCACTGCACCTTCTCGGGGTTCCCCGAAATTTTTTTCCCGTAGTGCAAATTAAAAATGTAATTTCTCGACTTTATAACATATAAATCTTTTGAGTTAAATTCTGAAGTTGTTTTTACTATTTCCATGATAAATCTCTGATTTTTTTTCTTTCCAATCATCGTATCAGCAAAAGTTGGTAAATTATCAAATATATAATCTTCATTTAATACTTAAAATTCAAATAAAGAGCTAAAAGATTCATCAATAACTTTAAAAATTATA
>CAVNYN010202766.1:0-13369 GCA_963692815.1 Nyctanthes arbor-tristis | reverse complement strand
TATTCAGAAAGCAGTAGACAAGAAAGCAGAATATAAAAGAGACAGCCTGTTTATTTTTGAACTCGTATCTTTCTAGGCCTTTGGGCTAACATTAAAAGGGGTATTTGTTTTTATTAGTTTAATATTTGATGCGTGGGTTATTGGTTTACATGATATTAAATTAATTTTTTTTAAGAGGAAGGTTTAATGGGTAGTTTGCTACTTTGGTCTTGAAGTGTCCCCTTTGCGTTGCACGGGCCTGGCGCACCCTAACAATTTTAGGCATTGTTTGATCCTCTTTAAATTTTCTCTTTATAAATTCACCTATCATGATTTAACTGTTGATTTGACAACTATTTAATAATCACCATACATTTCAAACTTCAATTAAATCTCCACCACTCATTTCAACTCTTTATAAATTCACTTTATAAATTGAAATTTTAAATAGCTTCAAACAAACTCTTAATCAGAGTACCGTAGCTTTACATTTATGAATCAATCCATTGTAGTTGTTCCACAATAGAATTGGTATGAATGTACGCAAATAGACCCACACGAATTAATTGCAGCTACTTTGAGAAGCTAGTTAATTTTGCAATTCCTCTTCATCCAGCACAATATAGACGCGTGTGGACTATGCCCACGCTGATTGGATGCAATCAAACCAATAATCAACATGTTAAAAGCAACTTCCTGATATGACAACTTATTTAATTATAACAGTCAACGTCAACTTTTAAAATGTGTAAGGTGAACTCTGATCAACACATACTCAAAGAGGATGCATTTTACTAAATTCTTTTTTTTTTTCTTTTTGGTTTAACAAATTGCTAGTGTGGTCGTGACAATGTATTCGGACACAATCTCGTTGATCAATTTGTTTGGATTATTGATATCAAGTTCAACTTCAACGTAGATTTTGTAATGACCTTATTTTGCTTCAATATGACATGATAATAATAGGCTTGAATTTATCAAATTATAAATTTCTATTTATTTTGAATTTCCATTCCATGCGTTGTTTTCAATAGTCAATGTTAACTTTACAATATGTGAAATTGACAATTGACATAAAATATCAAGTGGATGAAATTCTAACACCAACACCGTCCATTAAATACTCCTTTCATACATTTTAAGGCAGGGAAAGAAGTTGGTTGGAAAAACATTTTTGGGAGGGAAAAAAAAAAGGAAAAAAGAAAGAGAGAAAGAAAGGGGCTCTAACACGTAGTTGACCTTAAGCGTAGGGCATTTGGTCATCAACAATTAATATTGGTCCAATTTTCTTAGCTACAACTAGGAATTTTTTCTCCTTGTAACCAAAAAAAAAAATAGGAATTTTTCTCCTTTTTTTTTATTTTGACACTTTTTATTAACGTGCATTATGTTTCATCCATTAAAAGAGATGGATGTTAACTTGACATTTAAGCTTTTATATTCAAAATCTTGAAAGGAGGATGTAAAGGCATACAATTTCTTCAAATTCTTGTTGGTTGATGAATACACGTTCTTGACTTAAGACTTTTTTGTGGAAAACTAGGTGATAAAACAAAAAGAAGCTTAGAAATGGCATGGCGATGAACTAGAGCTATTGAAAGGATCATTATATTTAGAATATAATAAAGGAACTTAAATTTTAGCGATCATTATGGGTATTTGAACAATACATATTTTTCCTTTGACGGGGCAATAGTGCTCACGTAACTAACTAGTGCCCTTACCTCGACGATTGTTGGACACTATTTTGTTCGCTTAAATGTTGAAATTGTTCAATTGTTGCTATATTGAGGGATGAAATCAAGTGTCAATATACTTGAAATTAGCCGGCTTTCCAGCGTCAAATTATTTCGATAGTTGAGGGAGCTGTATAATTTTAAAGTCTAAAAATCAAATCTACTCTCGTTATGAAGGATAATCGTGTCCTTTAATAATCCTTTTAACGTTGACACATCATATCCCGCCCGTCCCACACCCATCCCACGCCAAAGGGAAATTCCGGAGCAGTCCACGGAGTTTGCTTAGAAAATCATCAAAAGAACTGAAGCACTTTGTTTTAAAGTGCTTGATTTATTCTTTATCGTGCAACTTTTTCTTTTGTTTCTTAGGCGTTTTTGTCCCACAGAGTGTCACACACGATACCAAATTTACTTTGAGCTGGTCATATGTCTATTTGATATTCAATATCAACAAAAAATGGAAATTTGTAGTAGGAATATATATATATATATCTTTATCTGCATCATTAGGTTGATAACACCGTATTAACGGCACCTAGGTGTATAATTATTCCATGTGTTAAATAACAATACAACGTATTATTATACTCCAAACTACTAAGGTTTAACTTTCAATTAGACAGTGATAACTCACTATACTAGAAAGAATGAAGTATTCCTATCGACGCAAACTATCAATTTTTCTAATTTTGAGTGGAGGAACTCTACGTGCCAATGAGTTCCACATTCTAGGAAAAATCGTCGCCTAGGAACCCTCACGTGAGGGTGAGGACTTATCAAGGTTAATAGTATCAAATATCAGATAAATTACTATAGATGACAAGACACAAGACTTTGGGAGAAAATTAATCTAGCAACTATAAAAAATATTTAAAATTTCATTTTTCAGTTATTGAGAATTTGAGATATATTTTACATATCAATACCTTTAATTGGTAAAATAACTTTGTTTCCTCGCTGGTTAAGTGACATAAAGATAAACATGTATAGAACTACTGATGATCTACTTATAACAAAATACAGACCACGGCATACATAAACCTCATCTATTTTCACTCGTAAACAGGCATTTGTATTTTGTAATAATAGAGTAATACGTATAACTTGTACTTAACAATTAACATATTAAATGATATAAGTTAAATTAAGTATGTTACACACTACTACAAAACACGTCTATACCGACGGCAAAAATCCATTGGTAACGGTTAAAATCCGTCGGAAAACTGTGTTTCCGACGGGGAAAGAATGGTCGGAAAATCCGTCGGAAATCGCCTTGTCGCTGATTTCCGACAGAGCAGTCGGTAATCACCGACGACTAAACTTTGTCGGTAATTTCTGACGGCTTCTTCTGGCCGTCGGTAAATTCCGACGACTGTTAGATTCCGTCGGTAATCACCGACGGGAAGTCTATCTGTCGGTGATCACTGACAGACGACGTTACATGTTGAAAAAGTATTTATTTTAAAGCCATCCTACTTACCCGTTAACGCAACCCAAGCCCGTACCCGGCAACCCGCGTATGCGACCCGACCTGCTTATATATTGAAACTTAATTTCTCTCCATTGTTGCAAAGGGGAGGGTTCGAACCCCTCACCTCTAGGTTGGGGGGAGAGTTCCTAACCGCCGGGCCATTATTCATTCTTGTTTCTTATTTGTATCTATAATATATTTAACATATATTCTATAGTTTTTGCAATTTAAAAAATAAATAATATTATTGCACATTAAAAATTTGTACACTCTTTACATTAATTTCTAGTTTTCACTTTAAAATTTATGATCATTTGCAAATTGTGAGTTTGAAAAAGTTATTGTTTTATCAGTAATTCAAATTTTCTATAAAAGTGTTTAAGATAATTAAAAATTTTATACACATCGTTTAAAAAAAAAAGTGACTTATATCAAACATTTTTTGTATCATTAAAGACTTATTTCACTATTTTTTTAGGGAAGATTTATTTCACTACTTAATCGTTAAGAGTTGAAAATTTTGGATAACATGTTTTGATGATGAATAATTTTGATGTATGTAATTTCATATACCAATGTAAAATTATATAAATCACATCGACAGAGTAATTTTAACAAACAAAATTGTATAAAAAATTTAAAGAATAAATTACAAACTGTTAAATTTCATAAATTAAAATATATACGTATTTCATCACATCATTTATTAATTCTTAGAAATTATTGAAAAAATATTGATTATTTCCGACGGCCAAAAACCGGTCGGAGATTGCCGACGGCACAGAAAATCTGTGAGAAATAGCCAACGGCAGGTAAAATCAGTCAGTAATTTCTGACGGTCAAATAATACTGTCAGTACTTACCGACGGTTGTGTGATGTCCGTCGGTACTTAGCGACGTCCGTTGGCTGCCATCGATAACGACTGACGGTTTACGGTTGCCATTGGGAAATACCGACGACTTGTCCAGGCCGTCGGAAACTACCGACAACTTAGTTATTCCGTCGGAGTTTATAGATGGACCGCCGGTATTTACCGACGGCCTGGACAAGTCGTCGGTATTTTCCAACGGCACCTCCTGCAGTCGACAATTTCTGACGGGATATTTTGCCGTCAGAAATTTCCGACGGATTTTTTGCCGTCGGTATAAGCGTTTTTTCTTTAGTGACATATTCATGCCTTTAACTCCATTTATCATATAATTATATCGTATATGTTGTCACATAAACGGGTATTCATTGTTCTTTGTAATATAGAGAATCGATGACTAAAAAACATAGAAGGATATTCATTCTAGAAACACCAGTTCCATTGTCACATGTGCGTTTGGCGACATAACGCCACCAAACATTTGGCGGATAAACAAAATTACTAAAAACATATGCCAAGAATCTTGAATTTAGATGTATTTTACAAATTAAGATACATTAGTCAAAGGAAAGTTCTTGCAGGGAAGTGCTTATTGAGAACGTGATTAGCACTCTCCACTCTGTAATAATTTCTTCTTGTTATTAATTCAACTAAATACATAATTAGAACCATAATAATAAAATACAATTATAAAATTCTTAAGAAGCATGCCCAGCACAACTCATGAATAGAAAACATTCATCATCTGGCCTGCACCTATATTGACCTAAGTCGAACAATTTGCTTTTCATACGTGAAATATTAAAATAATATCTATTTCTGTATATAGTGTTGAACTGATGGTTGAGGGAGTCGAAAAATGAATTACATTGAAAAAATGTAGCAACAATTTGTAGATATGTTGCCCAATCACCAAGTTGGCTTCATGAGTTTTTTTTTTTCACCGATCACTGTGCTTAGGTGTTAGTGGAAAAATTTCGGATACTTCTGAAGTGCCTATTATATTATTCGTCGTTAAATCAAGATTCTACATGTAAACTCAAAGGCTCTACTTTCTTGTTTAATTTGAGCCCCTAAACACAAGAGTGGAATATTCTTGATTGGTCAGGAACATCGAGTGTTCAATACGTCTAAAGTACTGCAAAATTTTTTGAAGGGTTAAAATAAGCAACATCACATAGAGAGACTCCACGTGCGGTGAGACTCCTCTCATTATGAGGGTGCTCGTTTTAACATTAGAGTACAATGACGAGGTGAAAACTTTTAGTAGATTTATTAGTATGTTTCAAACACAACTCAATAAATTGGTTATAGCTCATGCTTTGTCATGATTAGGAATAGCAATTTAAACGATCTGACTGAGAACCCGCCCTGATCCAAATGGGAAAAATTTTTTCAGCCCCACGGGTTGGCGGGATAGATCGGGGTGGGTCAGTTTGGGGCAAATCGAGTCGCGGGTTGGGGTGGGTCACGGTAGACCCCAACTTCCTAACTCTGTTTAAATTAAAAAAATTAGAAAATAAACTAAAAAATATGGAAAAAAATAAAAATACATAAAAAATGTATGGAAAAAATAAAAATATATAAAAAAACTAAATAAGTTCGTAAACAGGGCCAAAAACCCCAACCGGAGCCACCCCCGACTCGCCCAACCCGATCCGCCCTGACTTTGGCGGGTAACGAGGTAGGGCGCGGGGTAAGAAAAAAGTTTCATGGGTCAGGGAAGGGGGCGGGGCGGGACGGGCCCGATTAGTCCCGAATCTGACCCATTGCCATCCCTAGTCATGAACTAGGATGAATTTAAGCCATGTGAAATCATATTGGCCTCGAATTTTGCAATTTCCGCTTATATTGATCTTTTACTATATTGCCTTATTTTTTTTTTACAGCTTTTTCAATAAGAGCATATTCAATGGGTAGTCATAGTTATAGAATAATATGATAATTGGTAAAAAAGTGATGGTTTGTCACAATAAATGCTTGATATTTTCATAGAGAATGTCATCAGATGACGTTTTCTATGACAATAATAAGTATTAATTCATCCAATCAATATAATTCTCTCTCTGTTTTTTTTTAAATCCCTAATAATAACTTGTCGAATATACATTGTTAACATTATTGCATTGGGGAATTTTTTAAATGTAATATTAATATTCTTTGCCACATATACCCTTAAAACAATCCACATTGACTTGTATTGGAGATGCTCTAACTAGTTATTAGTGGTACTTGAATTGCAAGTAAATTTGGAGCGATCATAAATTTACCTATAGTTTATTTAAATAGATACTCTTTTTGTATGAGATGAAAATGTTTATCATGATTAAAAATGAATATATTAAATTAAATAAACAAATCCCTACAAAATTAAACTCAAGTTTTTAGATAATTGATATTTGTGAATTATTATTTGTTATGATTAAAAATGTCATTTTGTATGTTATTTGTATGGGGTAGAGAATATATATTTATGTCTAAACCCAATGCACACAAATATTAATCTTAATATTTTGTTATTTTATAAGTTTTTAGGCCTTAACAAAATCTATAGTAAATAATTTTTCTAATCATTTGCCTTCAAGTAATAATAACGGTTGAAATAAGTACTAATTCATTAAAATTTTTTTTTGTCTCATTTGATGTACTTTTGTAAGTTAATTAAAATTATTAATTATTGATTATTGTCTTTTCATTTCATAACACTTTAACTGATAGTTTCTTTGAAATGGGTTTTGTTAGTCTTTTCATTTTTCTAATTTCGTGAATTTATTTGAAGTCATTAATAATAACAACAATAATAATTTGGGCTATAATAGTGAGTGTATATTTGGTTTTTAAAGAAAATATAAGGGTGAATTATAAGGAAATCAAAAGATTTTTCTTCATCTATCATTTTCATATATAGTGATAAAATCTCAACATTATACTTTTGACTCTCGAGTAACTTCTATATTTCAGTATTTTTTAGGCTTTTGTTTAAATTCCTTGCTACCATTCTCATGAAGTAATTGTTGACATGCATGTCTAACAAAATTAGACTCATTGTCACTTCTCATTATACTCGAGTCTTGACCTTTTTTTATCAAACTGTGTTTCCACCATATTAAAGAAACCTTCTAAATTTTTTACGTTTTGTGCTTTATGTCCCATCAAGAACGCCTAGGTAGATCTACTAAAATCATCAACCAAAGTTAACAAATAAGGAGTTCCAATGAGGGAGGATGTTTTACAAGGTCCCCAAATGTCAACATGTAATCAAATATGAGCTTGGCTTTAATGAAACTGGTAGGGAATGACTACTTTTTTTTGCTTGGACTCGTGACAAATTTCACAAGATTTCATATTCACAATACACAATGGCATAAGAAAACCCAGATATTGCATTACAACTAGGGAGGCATGAGCAAGCGTCCTGTGTCATTCAACAAAGGCATTATTACAACTGGACTCGGGAAAAGTTTTGTCATTACAAATGACCGAACAAGGTTTAGAAACGATAGACCGGAAAAGAAATGAATTACAATCATTCAATGTATTTGGACTGAGAATATATAGCTTCCCCAATCAACTTTCCAACCACTAATATCTCACTACTCTGCAGATCTTGCAAAATACAAAAGTCGGGATAGAATTCAAACTTTATGTGAGTTGATTGAGTTAATTGTGCTACTAAAAGGAGATTGTATTTAAAACTAGGCACAAATAATACATCTGTCAGCCTTAGTCTGTTGGTTAAGGTAATGTGGCCAACACGTGTGACATTTTGAATAGAGGACCTAGTAATTAGTAAATAGAAGTTGTAACAATTATCGGTTTATAAACATCACACATTCCATAGAGTCTATTGGACACTATGTATTATATAGTAGAATATCATTAGACACATTAAAGGATAGATCCTCCGATATGTCCAATGAGATCTTACCACATAATCCAGATGGTGTCCAATGGAAAACTTGCAATTGCATTGGATCCTCGTCACCATTCTGATTAGAATCATTTATATTTAAAAGTAGAAATGACTTTTTTTAGAAATAAATGGTGGAAATTTGTGTAGTATATGTGGGTCTTATGAAATATAATTTATATGTAAATGCGATTACTTTGACTAAATTTTGTTTTTAAATAAAAATAGTTTGTGAACGGGGAATTTCACTTCCAGCAATCCCATGCGGTGTTTCCTCTCCCCTCCATGATTTAGTACCTCAGTGCTCAGATACCATGAACAATTTCAAATTAAAGAAGAAAAATTTGGGGTTCGAATTTCATTTAAGTGGAAATTAGTCAGTTATGCTTGCCCGTAAAACTAAAAACCAAATTTAACAACCCCTTGTCATGTCAAATTTAATCCATTGGCATCCATATTAGTTGTTTACACTCTTGAGTAAGGGTTCGATTCCCCTCCCCTACAATCTCCTTGTAATGTTAAAAAAAAAAAACAACTTTACACTTAATAACCGATAAAATAGTGCCAAGTGGCAAAGATAGAACGTTACAAACTGCTAACTAAAATAAAACTATACAAAACAAAAACTATACAAAACTATATACTTTCTTTGTGTGTCCCAATTATATAATCCACTTTACCTGTTCACATGGATTAAGAATTATATTATAAATATATGTCCTGCCATCCGTGTTTTAATGAGTAGATTTAAAATTGACAGTTTTACTTAAGCATTAAATTAGGCTAAATTAGTGAGATAATGTAATTTTAGACTCTTTAATAAAGAAATAGGACTATATAATTGGGACATCCTAAAAAAACATGGACTATATAGTTGGGACGGAGGGAACTTTTCACGTGTTGCGACATTGCTATAGGTTACATAATTTATGAAATGAAATTATTACTCTTTTTCTTTCCTTTTTTTAAAAAAAAAATTCCATTATTATTGTGAATAATTTTTTCAAAGAATAATATACTCCATTAATTTATTGATTGGCAACAATGCTCGAGAAAACTTTCGGCCACGAAAAAAGGTTCATGTTTAACGCATTACGAAGAACATATATAATTACGAATTCAAGCCCATTTGTACAAATGATATATACAATATTTCAAAAAATTAAAATTAATTTTTATGATTCTCAATTCAAGTTGATAGATAACTTTTTTCTAATAATCCAAGTTCATGAATCTTTTAAGGATTGATGACTTTTAAATTCCATGGACGTGCATAATTTATTAGTGAATTTTATAATAATACATATATGTTGACTTTATAGTATTAGTTATAATTGAAATCTTAATGAATTATTATGTACAAGGTCTTGGATCTTTCTAATACATAAAGCTAATAACAAGGTATTTTTATATTCACTACGTCTCAAAAAGACATTCATGTTTTCCTTTTTCATCTATGCTAAATTATATTCCCCTTTCCTAAGTTAATTTTTTAGATTTCTAATATACCCTCATTTATGGTGCATAATAATCAACAACAAAGAACAATTAAACTAGAATATTAAATAAGACAAATGATATACTAGGAAATATATATTAAATTGTACATTTTTAAGAATATTAAATGATGTTTTCTTAATTTATGTGAAAAATGAAAGAAAAATATTTTTGTGGGACGGACAGAATAGTATGATTAACCTATCTTTTAAAAGATCAAAACTTGACGTTGCCGTCTTTCAAGTTACTCTGAGAATCATATTTTGTAATTTAAGAAAGTAGTATATTGCATCAACGAAGTTTTCTTTCCTTTTTGTTTTATTTAACTATTTCTTATTGTCTAGTAGCACAATAGAACACAAAACAATCTCAAACTCTAACGAACATTGAAAGATGCATTCAAATTAACTCAATGAGCAATTTTAGAGAGACATATAAAAGTGACATTATTGTTTTTTCATTATCCAATATAAGTGTGCCACATATATAATGTCACTTATTCATATCCCATTTTCATGTCTCCTTATAATTTTTCTAACGAGCAATTCTAGGGAGACATATAAAAATGACATTAATAGGTGATAATATTATGTAACACACATTCATTGGTTGATGATGACATAACTGTTTTTTCATTATCCAATATAAGTGTGTCACATATACAATATCACTTATTCATGTCTCAATTTCATGTCTCCTAGAATTTTTCTAACTCAATTATCAATGGAAATAAAATCCGACTTAAATGGAGATTGTGAGTTTCCGTACCATTTATTGTCACGTCTACTCTAATTGATCGTTCAAAATTCAAGAGACTTCAATTCGGTATTTGTAAATTGAGGAGGAAGAAAAAGGGTCTTGGGTTATCATGTGTTGGAGAAAAAAAAGTATATTTTCTATACAAAACAAATCGCATCTAGCTGGAGTAGCTCAGTTGGTTAGAGCGTGTGGCTGTTAACCACAAGGTCGAAGGTTCAAGCCCTTCCTCTAGCGTTTTCACCTTTTTCCATTCCTTTTTCTCTCCAAAAACATGTTTTACTTTTCTTAGAAACTGTCGTGCCATTTTCACCCAAAAACTTTTTTCCTGCACCTCCAGATTTCCTAAATGACCAAAAGAAAAACGGGAAAAGAAACTATTGTCCTCTACACTGCTGAGTGCCCCCTAATGAGCTGCTCACAACCAATGCTAAAGTTTAACACTATTAAGTTGATGTAAAATTTTCACACTATTATGTTGCATTTCGAGTTTCTTCCTTCTTTTGTGCATGGATGAATGTTGCCTTCATAGTTAAAGACTTAGCAACTTAGTTGGGGAATCGTGACCATGTTGTTATTGCATGTCAAATTTTAAGAAGATAAATTAAATCTCGTATTTAAATCATAAATTTCATCTAATATGCGCCTTTTATTTAGTCGTTTTCGTGAAACTAATCAAAGGCTTTTACTTATTGGCCCCTAATGTATGTTCTCAACATATTAAATTTTACCTTCTAGTACCCACAAAATACCGGGCGCTTCAAATTCTCATTGTGAAAATATTGCTTTTATTGGGTATGCTTTACATGTGATTAAGTTTCAATATTTCCAATTTGTTGAGTATGCTTTACATTGCGAAAAATATTGTTTTTTTAAATATCAATATCTTTGCGATGAAATTATTCAATCCCTCGATAATTAAGAGAATGTAAGGTTTTTATTTTCTGAGGAAAAAAAAGTTTCAAGATTTCCAAACAATTGCCGAAAACTATAAACTCGTAAAACATTAAGGGTTAGATTTCGAATAAATAATTGAACAATCATTTATCTTTTTCTTTCAAAATCAGTTGGTCCAAATTTGTTAAAACTTTTTTACATGACTAGATACAAATTATAACATTTGATCTTCCAACAGATCAAATTGCTTTGATATATTCTGATTACATTTTTATTCAAATGTCTTCTCACATTTGAATCTCAAGGTTTATTTTTCTTTTTTTGGGGCACTAAAGTTGTGGTCTTCGTAATATAATAAAGAAATTAAGAAAAGTTAAAATGAAACTTGCAAAATTTTTTTTAAAAACAGTTCTCTTTTCTTTGTAAAATCCCACTTTAATTTGAGTTGTCGCTCCAGCTTCGCTTGAAGCCGGCGGGAAGCCGATTTAAATCATTAGTAGGGGGTAAATTCCGAATCCCCGACGGCCCGAACCCGATTGTTAAAAAGAGAAACCCGAATACCCAAAAGCATGCCCCGATTTCCCGGACCTATCCGTTACAGCTTTTATTTCTTTTTTTCAAAAATTCAAATTTCAAAAAAAACCTAAAGAAGATACGCAGCCCTTACTATATTAACCTCGATCCAGATTCCATTATTTCCCAGTACTTATGTAATGGTTTTCTTTTGATTTCTTCAACTGTATCACTATTTTTTTCAGATTTTGGCGAAATGGGTTCCCCTGGAAAGTGGATCAAATCACTGCTCGGAACCAAAAATTCCTCATCAAATGACAGTGTAAGTTAAGAAGTTTCATACATTTCAATCTTACTTTTGGGTTCCGTTTGATGATTTATTTTTATTTTTTGAACTTCTGTTGTAGGAGAAGGTCGGTGGGAAGAGCAGTCGGTGGAAACTGTGGAGGGGTGTGACCAAGGGTGTGAAAGGAAAGGGGAATTCTCCCGAGACAGATGAATCTGAATCTTCTTCTTATTTGTTTGATGGTGATATGGAGGCAGCTGTGGCGGCTTTGGCCAAAGCCTCTCCAAAGGATTTCATGGTGGTCCGGCGAGAATGGGCTGCTGTCAGAATCCAGACAGTTTTTCGAGCTTTTCTGGTAATCAAATATTAGCCTCCTTGTGTGTAATTACTGGTTTCTTGTACTGTCTCAAAATTTTGGAACTTGTTTTCAAGGAAATTGAGTATGGCCTATTTTTGCTCAAACGTGTGTTTTCAAGGTCAAAATGGGGCGATGCTCCGTTTTTCGACAGTCCTAGGAAGGAAAGGAAAAATCAAGAAAATCATAAGCACGGAGGACAAGCATATATATGTTGAATCTGAGATTAGTTGATAGCATTACCATTTGCATTATTAATGGCATGAGAAAGAGAAAACTGAACTTTAATAAGGAACATCTTACATGATCCAGCAAACATGTGCTATTTATTTATTTGATTATGTTTTCCCTCTTTTCTCGTGATTGGTTTCATTAATCCTTCGAAGGCAAGGGGAGCTTTAAGGGCCTTGAAAGCATTGGTAAGACTACAAGCTATTGTCCGTGGCCGACTGGTCAGGAAGCAAGCCGCTGTAACATTAAGGTGCATGCAGTCACTTTTTCGAGCTCAGACTCGAGTCAGGGCTCAGTGCATTCAAACATCTACAGACGGGCAAGTCCAGAATGCTGATGCTAAAAAGAAGCTGAGGTACAGTTAGTCCTAAGTTGCAAAAAATTAGCCTAATAAGTGGACAAGTCAAGAACGATTTCGTTTTAAATGTAAATGGCAGAACGGATGGTGTGATATTTCGGGGACAATTGAAGAAGTGAGGTCGAAATTACAAATGAAACAAGAAGGGGCTATCAAGAGGGAGAGGGTGAAAGCATATGCCCTTTCCAAACAGGTTAATTAGTTAATACCTGGCGATTTTTATTCTTTCTCAAATAGTACTTCTTTGAACTCATCTTTTTTGTTATGTTATGGTGTTCAATCCAGCAATCCGGAAAAAGCCCCTTTTTGTATTCAAAATCAAACAAGATGGTTACTCCAACTAAGGTGGATAAGATCTCTTCAGGGTGCGACTGGTTTGAACGATGGAATTGGACGCGAACCAAGCCATGGGATACAAGGTCTGTAGGGGAATTTTCATATGACAACGATTCAGTTACAATTAGAAGGAATAACATATCTACCAGGATATCATCCAAAGTGCCAA
>CAVNYN010202765.1:0-61994 GCA_963692815.1 Nyctanthes arbor-tristis | reverse complement strand
TTTAGCCCCATTACAACCCATAAAAAACCTTTTGATTTGTGTCATGTATGTGCACCTAAGTGGTGGAGAATGAGAATCTTGCCAGTGTCTGGTAGAACTCCCCTATTGGGTAGAATTTTGAGCGTAAACACTTGAACGAAGAGTGAATTTATCGGTGAGGGTCAGCCTATCTGGCCTAAGCAATTTTAGGTAAAAGTTGTGTTTTATGATTCTAAAAGTTGTTTGAGTACCCTTATTCATGACATTTTATGAGTTTCAAAGGGTTAGTCTTTATTTGTGAATGAAAGAAGAAAAAAATTCTCATAACTCGTACGTTGCTTTGGAGACTTTTTATTAGGCAAGCTACCTTAATTTTTCATGACTATAATGATAAGTTGCTTGCCTTGTGTGTGACCGGAAGAATCTAACAGTTATGGTTGTGTTGTGTGACTTGTTTTGTATGTTTTTGGAGGACGAACAATGGTTTAAGTGTGGGATAGTTTCATAAGTGCTTTGTTAGATTGTTTAATTTCTCCACAATATGTGTTTTATTATGTTAAAATGTTTATTTATGTTCGGTTTGTTGATTTGTATGGAAAAAGGAAATAATTAAAAAGATCAAGAATGGGCAGACTTGCAAGAATTTCAGGGCCCAGGGACTAAGACATTGAGTATAAAAACTTGAAGGGCCGAAAGAAACGGAAAAAAATGAAAGTTTGGTGTGGTTGTACCACACCTTCATGCAGCCACACCTGTTGCACATCAGCGTAACAAATCAGGCAGAACCACAGGTGCAGGCGCATTGCCTGCCTAGGGTGCCCACACCCATGAGCTCATTTCATGCAGATTTCCATATGCAGAAGCACCACTCACCTGTGTGGCCGCACCAAGCCTCTACGCATGGAATTTCCCTTGTTTCCTTGTTCCTCTCAAACTCTTTTTATAGTATAATTTGCAATTTTTCTTCATTCTTTTAGGGGTTTTAGACCCTATACAAAGGGGTCAAGTCTTAGGGACTTAATACAACTCCATACACAACTCCATAGAATTATTTTCTTTACAACGAAGACAAGTTCAGAGGAAGATTTTTCCGAGTGAGCACACGAAGCTAACTTCTTTCTTCCTCCAGTTCAAGGGGATGTTATTGCTACTTCTTCTTATTAATTAATCAATTCCAATAACATTGCTTCTTACTCTTTTGTGAAATTGCTTGTGTTATTCTACGTCAATTCCAATACTATCTTGAACAATTGATTTTCTATTGCTAAGTTGGGGTTTCAATCAGTAATTGTTGTTTCTCCTAATTCCGTAGCAACTAATGTTTGTTAATCATTCGGAATAACACAACCTAAGCAAAATAGATCGAGCTCGCAGATTTATTGCTTAGACTAACTATTTTCCTAATTGTTCATGCAATCGTTGTTTAGATCTAGAGAACTTATTCTAGGATGTCCAAATGATTAGATCTGATTGCAGAACTTATTTTGTTTAGACACGCTTCAGGGAAAATCCGGTTAGCAGAACTTATTTTTGACTAGAGTTGATAGTTTTACAAGAGAGTATGTGTAGAGACCAAAAAAATTTAAATTTAATTTTATGACTTTTCAACTTGTGTCACTATGACTTCTTTGAATTTTCAAACTTTTCATATACTCGTCTAGCTGAAGCGAATTATTATGAGGATGGAAATTTCGTAACTTAACAATAAATTCAAATTTCAACTACAACCCAAATAACACGAAACTTATTAAATTAAATTCCATTGAATTAATCTAAATAGATGGACCAACTTATATAGCATTTCACTTACGATCGAACCTTCAAAGTTATATATCAATACGTCAATTTCTAATTAGTCCAAAAACTTCCAAAATTCTAAGTTTTGGGCCCTCTTCTTCCAAATAAGCTAACTATATATATATATATATAATGCACCAAAATTCATTTTTTCTCCTTGTGTGCCATTAACAAGCAGCAAGGTATTTTCTACACACACTCTCTCTCCCTCCATCTTCTCCATCTTTTTCTTTCAAGAACTAACTAGTTTCATTCTCCTTCTTGCAAATAAATCATCTCAAGACAAGCAAAAAAAAGTGAACCAAGCAACACATCAAAATCACAACAGGAAAAGGTAAACAATTCATCTCTTGCTATTTTTTTTCATCCTACTTTACTATAGAAACTCAAACAAGAAGTGCACTAGAAATATATACCAACAAAACACAACACACATTCTTCATTTTTCTCTGCTGTTTCAAAAAAGAAAAAAAAAAGAGAAAAATCTGAAAATTCGAAAAATAGTGTCTTAGTCGACAAAAGCAAGACCCAAAAATGGGTCATCTTCATTTCTCCACCAAACTTCGCAAAAATTAGTGTCTATGACTTCCTCTCACCACGACGAACATAAATATATAATGTTTTGGCCAGAAAACGACCATACTGGCCGGAAAAATCGTGAAAACCGCCGAGTGCTTCTACCAAAAACCACCACCATACCTTCTAATACTTACATAAATGGGAAGAACTCATAAAAAACTACTGATTCCATATATTTACTCTTCAAATAGTCGGATTTTTGGTTGGATTCTTGGCCCTAAAAACCCCCCAAAGACCGAAGCTTAAACCGTTCACTCTTTGCCCTTTTCCATCAGTTTTTTACCATGAGAAATTAGATCCAAAGTAATATCCATTGGATTTTCCAACTTAGTCCCTCAAAGTTTTGAAAACATATAACTTAGTCCCAAAGTAATGGTCAACTTTAGTCTTGGCCCAAATTATTCCCAAGACATTTAAGTTAACCCTAAAATTATTATTTAAAACTAAGTTGGTCGTCAAATATTTTAAATAATTAATTTTGGCCCTAAACTTTCAAGTATTGCATAATTGGTCCCCTGAAATTTTTATTCTAATCAGGTAAGTCTTTAAACTTTTAACCCTTCAACGTCCTCTAACTATTATAATTACTCATTTAACCCCTGAGGAATTTAATTGCTTCATGAAAATCCTAAATCCTAAACCAATCAAATAAATTGTGAACTCTAACACTCATAAGTGATCAATTAAATCTTTAGACATTTTAAGACTCCAAAAATCTTAACAAGATCGGAAGAGCTTTCATAAATATACAATTAAGTCCTTACAGTTTAAGATTCTCCTTCCAATGATAATTCAAACATACTAAACCACTTTAAACTTTCATTTGATGGACGAAGGCGCTTTAAGTTCCAAGTTTGAGTGGCATCATTGCTCGTACAACATTTCAAGCAAACTTTTTCAAGACTGTTAAGGTGGGGTTTACATTGTGCAAATTCTAGTTGATTGATCCTGTCATTTTCTTATGTGTTGATTATGGTTGTGACTTGAATGCATGAAATATTTGCCAGGGTCCGCAAATTGGTCCGGGCTCAAAAGTAGGCCCTTGGGATAGCCCATAGTACAACTTTGAAAATTTTAAATGTTTAAAGAGTAAAGTTTATGATTATGATCACATATTTGGTTTGACATGGATTAATTGACTTGTCCCACTGTGTATAATATTATTATTATACTCACCCCAACTTTCCCTCCTTCTAGGTTAAAGGGCCGGCTGTGGTCGAGGCGACAAGCAGTGTCAACTAAATATTTTGACTAAATGAATATGTATTACCCTTTTGCTAAATACCTTATCGGTATTATATTTTAAACAATTACTTTTGGCGATAACTATAAACATGTATTTCGGGAATTATGTAATTGAAATGATCATCATGTTTCAGCACATATTTGACCCTTATTAGTTTATCCAAAAAAAAATACTCGTTAAATTCAAAAAAATAAAATGAATGAAAATGTGACTTTTAGTAGCGTTCCAAACTTTAATAAATTGGGGCGTTACAGTGTGGTATCAGAGCCAAGTTCTACCTTTCTGTAGACTTGCTAAAATTTCCCAATTTTATATAGTTGAAATCTTAAAGCTTGAAATATTTCACTAGATTTTCTGCCTGCTCTCGCTGCGCCGCACTGATTCCAAAAAGGTAAAATATTTTGCAAGAATTTTTATTGATTGAAGTTGAAAGATTGTCTCTGGATACAATGATTTATGATGTAACTGCATCTATGTGTATATGAATTTACTGACGTGAAAAGTTATGGACAACTTGATTCAGTATTCTAGATGTAGTTTGAATGTTTTGGAAAGAAATATTATATCCACATAGTTTTAATATTTTGTGATACTATGTTGTATGATTGAGCATGTGATGCTAGGATTTAAATTTTTAAAAAATATTATTATCTTAGTCCTCGGAATTAAGCTAAAAGATGTAGAAGATGAACTAATGGACTTTGTCTTTTCATAAATGGTAAGTGAAATGGCACGCACTCTTCAGACTTGTAGAAAGACTTGTTCTTTAAAGCCTATCGGGGTTCGGAAAATGATATATGACTACTGGCACCACTCTTGGATCGAGGGCCACACTGTGCAACAGCATCTAGAGAATTAATGGTGATGTGGCAAGAGCTGCAGAGTACGAAATACTCGGTTACTCACTACGAGGCCGCCAGACGCCTCATTGCTTTTGTGTCGCTACATTGGCAGTAGGTGGCTGAAGTACTATTTCAGGAGAGAGTCATTGAGGAGCTTGGGCTACGTCTCACTATTGACTACCCTGCCTTCACAGTTGCTATTGTAAGGGAGTGGAATAGATTCGAAGCTCAGCATCCCGCAGTCCCTAACCTTGTGGAGATGATTGCACCAGCTGATGCTCCGCCAATCAACTCGGATTCTGAGATGGCACTCCCAACTGATGATGAGATTCCGATCTTAGCTCGGGCACCACCGAGACAACCTCTTGTAAGAGGGCTAAGGCCAATAAAGGGCCGAGCTATATGAGGGAGAGTGATACCGATGAGGAGTAGTAATGTTAGGAGCCTAGAGGCTGACTAAGGATTTAACTGGCATTGAGTGGAATCTTTTGTGTTTGTGATAGATGAACTCATATTGCAAATTTACTACCGCATTTGTTAAAACTTGGATGTAATGACATTATTAACTTATATTGTACTTTTATGCTGTGCCATGTTATATTATTGTCCTTTGGGGATGCATAATGTCAATAGTTTTGTTAAGTAAATTCTAAATTGAATGCATGTTTTGGGGGTTAGGCAATGGTAAGTCGAGGGCGACCACGTGCCCAGCCAGCTTCGAGTGTGAGCGGTGATGCTACCCTTTTACGAGACTTGGTTAATGCTATTCAAGGGCTTAACCGAGGCCAGGGCACATCTACCCTACAAGATGCCTCTAATTCACTCAACCCTTTGAACCATGAGAACCACAATAACAATAACAACACATGCTTGGTTATAGAGCAGTTTCACCGTTACAAACCACTGTCTTTCAATGGTAAGACTGGCGACCTAGCTGCAGAAGAATGGCCTAGAGCGTTGGAGCGGATTTGCAAACACATAGCCTGTTCAAATGCTCATAAGATATCTTGCACCGAGTTCATACTAGTAGAGGATGCTAGCCACTAGTGGGAGTCGTACTAGCGCACGAGAACTGAAGCGCAACTGCATGAGTTAACCTGGGAAAGGTTTAAAGAATTGGTGCTGTTGAAATACTTTCCCTAATCCCTTCGTGATCAGAAAGAAATAGAATTCCTCCAACTCAAACAAGGGAGTTTATCATTGGTGGAATACGAAAGGAAGTTTGAAAAACTATCCAGATTCGCATCTCACCTGGTCGATACTGATGAGAAAAAGGCCAAGAGGTTTGAAAGAGGTTTGTGACCGGAGATTGGTGGGATTATGGCCGCTCACCACTTATGCCCTAGTTTTAGAACGGGCACATGCTATATCAGACCGTCTAAATCTGGGCTAGTCTGTTCCAAAACCAGCAGAACCCACTGGAAAGAGGAAGTGGGACAATCACCATAAAGGAAAAGGCAAGTACAATAACAAGAAGGGTAAGACTAACGGCAGCTCTGAGATGAAGCCTAATCCTAATACACCCAAATAAAAGCCTCTATGCTCGAATTGTTCGAAGCATCATTTTGGAGAGTGCCTGCGAGGGAAAGATATATGCTATAAATGCAAGAAGCCAGGCCATACTGCTTTTGAGTGCCAAGAGGGTAAGAGTACAGACGCATCGAAGAAGGCAAAGTTCCGCGTCTTTGCCCTGACTTAGCAGGAGGCGGAGAAAAGCGATGACGTGTTCACAGGTATCTTATCAGTTTTTAATATACTTGCTGTCGTTTTGATTGATTCTGGGGCTACCAATTCATTCATCTCTACTAGTTTTCATGCTAAGACTGGTGATACATGTCAAATAGTAGGTGAGGCTTTAGATGTTAGTATCCCCTCAGGTGAAACTATTAGTACTAACGAGATATCTAAAGCTGTGAAATTAGAGATTGATGAAAAGAATATAGAGGCTGACTTGCACTTGATAAACATGAAAGATTTTGATATTATTCTAGGTATGGATTGGCTTAGCAGTAACTATGCCACTATTAAATGCTGTGATAGAGAAATCCTCTTTCAGAAACCCGGAAAGTGTGAGTTTTCCTTTTTCAGAACGAGAGGCAAAACTGTACAACGAGTTGTGTCAATTATGAAGGCACAGAAAATGTTGAAGAAAGGTACATGTCAGGGTTACCTAGTGAGTATTGTGAGTACACAGCCACTTGAACTGACTGCAAGTGATGTACCTATCGTACGGGATTTTGTTAATGTGTTTCCTGATGATTTACTGGGTATCCGACCAGATAGAAAGGTGGAATTTACCATTGACTTGATACCCAGAGTGGCACCTGTATCCAAGGCACCTTACAGGATGGCGCCGAAAGAGTTGCAAGAGCTAAAGGTGCAGATACAGGAGCTGTTGGACAAGGGATTTATTCGACCTAGCGTGTCACCCTGGGGAGGTCCAGCATTGTTTGATAAGAAGAAAGATGGATCGATGAGGATGTGTATTGATTGCCAAGAACTGAATCATTTGACAGTTAAGAATACGTACCCTCTGCCCATAATTGAAGACTTATTTGATCAGTTGAAAGGTGTCTGCGTGTTCTCTAAGATTGATTTGAGATTGGGCTACCATCAGCTTAAGATCAAGGACAGTGATATACCCAAGACAGCATTTAGAACTCGATATGGACACTACGAGTTCACAATAATGCCGTTTCGGTTGACTAATGCTCCAGCTGTTTTCATGGATTTGAAGAACCGACTTTTCCATTTGTTTCTAGACCAATTTCTGATTGTCTTTATCGATGACATATTGGTCTACTCCAAGAGTACGGAGCAACATGAGGAGCACTTGAAAGCTGTGTTGGGAAGTCTTCGAAAGGAAAAGTTGCATGCTAAATTTAAGAAGTGTGAATTTTGGCTTGATCGGATAGCTTTTCTTGGCCATATGGTTACTGCTCAAGGTATTGAAATTGACCCGGCCAAGGTAGAAGCTGTGATAAATTGGAATACACCCTCGAATGTGAATGAGATACGCAGTTTCTTAGGATTGGCTAGCTATTATCAAAGATTTATTGAGGGGTTTTCGAAAATAGCTAGGCCGCTGACGTAGTTGACCAAGAAAGGGGTGAAGTTTTAGTCGACAGTTAAGTATGAAAGGAGCTTTCAAGAGTTGAAAGGGAAGTTGATCTCTACACCAGTACTGTCTACTCCAGAAGGTTCAGAAGGATTCGTTATATACAGTGATGCATCCAAACTGGGTTTGGGATGTGTGTTGATGCAGCATGGTAAAGTAATTACCCATAATTCCCAACAATTGAAGCCATATGAGCAGAACGACCCTACGCATGATCTGGAGCTTGCGGCGGTAGTTCATGCAATGAAGATTTGGCGGCATTACCTTTATGGTGGAAAGTGTGAGATATACGCGGACCACAAGAGTCTCAAATATTTCTTCACTCAGAAGGAACTAAAGACGAGATAGGGAAGGTGGTTGGAACTGGTTAAAGACTATGATTGTACCATCCACTATCAACCTGGTAAGGCTAATGTTATTGCTGATGCGCTTAGCAGGAAGGGCAAAGGACAATTAGCTGTTCATCTAACTAAGCAAGAACAGTTGATAATAGAATTTGCCAACTTGAGAATTGAGGTTATTACGCCCCCACATCATACGACTGTGGTTATTGCCGCGTTGGTTGTTCAAACTTTTTTTAAGGGATAAAATTAAAGAAGCTCAAGGAAATGATAAGTTCTTGCGTAAGATGAAGGATCGAGCACTTGCTGGCAGTGTTAAGGGTTTTGAGATATCAACTGATGGCACTCTGTTGTTTAAAGGGAGGCTTTGTGTGCCCAAAGATGAAGCACTGCGGAAAGAGATTCTTGAGGAGGCTCATTCAACTCCATATGCTGCTCACCATGGTGGCACAAAGATGTATCATGATTTATGAGGAATTTATTAGTAGAGAAATATGAAAAGATCGATCGGCTTGTTTGTTGAAAGATGCATGATGTGTCAACAAGTTAAAGCCAAACATCAACGCCCTTCAGGATTGCTAAGGCCACTTGAGATTTCTGAATGGAAATGGGAACACATAACAATGGATTTTGTCGTTGAACTTCCCCGATTGACCAAAGGTAATCAAGCCATCTGGGTAATAGTTGACTGTTTGACTAAATCAGCTCACTTTCTGCCTATAAAGATGACTTTTAGTTCGGATCAGTTTGCTGAATTGTATGTGAAAGAGATAGTGAGATTGCATGGGGTTCCAGTCTCCATTGTGTCTGATAGAGATACTAGATTTACCTCTAAATTTTGGAAGAGTTTACAGTCTGCAATGGGAACAAAGTTAAAGTTTAGTACAGCTTATCACCCAAAGACAGATGGTCAGTCTGAAAGAACTATTCAGATTTTGGAGGGTATGCTAAGGGCATGCGTATTAGACATTGGAGGTAATTGGGAGAAACATTTACCGTTGGTAGAATTTTCATATAATAACAGTTATCAGTCCACTATTCGTATGACACCCTATGAAGCTCTCTATGGAAGAAAGTGTAGATCACCAGTGCATTGGGATGAAGTTAGTGAAAAAAGAGTCTTAGGTCCTGAACTGATTGAAGAAACAGTTAAGGATATAGAGAAAATTAAAGAAAGGATAAAAGAAGCTTAGACCAGACAGAAATCATATGCTGATCAGAGAAGAAAGGAGTTACAGCTCGATGTTGTAGAAAAAGTTTTCCTAAAGATAGCTCCTATGAAAGGTGTAGTCAGATTTGGTGAGAAAGGGAAACTCAGGCCATACTCACTAAACTCAGTCACTCATCATTGGATGTTAATAAGGATATGACATATGTGGAAATTCCAGTGGCCATACTCGAGAGGAAAGTACACGTTTTGAGGAACAAGGATATACCTCTAGTAATAGTCCAGCCGAGTAGACATGGAAAGGAAGAGGCAACTTGGGAAAAGGAGAAAGATATGTTGGATAGATAGCCAAACCTCTTTAATGAAGTAAGTTTAATTTTGAGGATGAAATTTAAAATTAGTAGGGAAGGTTGTAGCGACCAAGAAAATTTAAATTTATTTTTATGACTTTTCAACTTGTGTCGCTACGACTTCTTTGACTTTTCAAACTTTTCATATACTCATCTAACTGAAGCGAATTATTATGAGAATGGAAATTTCGTAACTTAATAGTAAATTCAAATTTCAACTACAACCCAAATAATGCGAAACTTATTAAATTAAATTCTAATGAATTAATTTAAATAGACGGACCAACTTATATAACATTTCACCTATGATCAAACCTTCAAAGTTATATATCAATACGTCAATTTCTAATTAGTCCAAAAACTTCCAAAATTCTAAGTTTTGACCCCTCTTCTTCCAAATGAGTTATCTATATATATATATATATATATATAGCACTAAAATTCATTTTTTCTCCTTGTGTGCCATTAACAAGCAGCAAGGTATTTTCTACACACACTCTTTCTCCCTGCATCTTCTCCATCTTTTTCTTTCAAGAACTAACTAGTTTCATTCTCCTTCTTGCAAATAAATCATCTCAAGACAAGCAAAAAAAAGTGAACCAAGCAACACATCAAAATCACAACAGGAACAAGATAAACAATTCATCTCTTGCTATTTTTTTCATCCTGCTTTACTATAGAAACTCAAACAAGAAGTGCACTAGAAATTTATACCAACAAAACACAACACACATACTTCATTTTCCTCTGCTATTTAAAAAAAAAGAAAAAAATCTGAAAATTCAAAAAAACAGTGTCTTAGTTGACACAAGCAAGACCCAAAAATGGATCATCCTCATTTCTCCACCAAATCTTGCAAAATTAGTGTCTATGACTTCCTCTCACCACGAGGAACATGAATATATAATTTTTTGGCCGGAAAATGACCATACTCGCCAGAAAAATCTTGAAAACCACTGAGTGCTTCTACCAAAAACCACTACCATGCCTTCTAATACTTACATAAATGGGAAGAACTCACCAAAAACTACTGATTCCATATATTTCCTCTCCAAATAGTCGGATTTTGGTTGGATTCTTGGCCCTAAAAACCCCCCAAAAACTGAAGCTTAAAACGTTCACGCTCTGCTCTTTTCCAATCATTTTTGACGCGGAGAAATTGGATCCAAAGTAATATCCATTGGATTTTGCAACTTGGTCCCTGAAAGTTTTAAAAACATGTAAATTAGTCCCAAAGTGATGGTCAACTTTCGTCTTGGCTCAAATTATTCCCAAGACATTTAAGTTAACCCGCTAATTATTATTCAAAACTAAGTTAGTCCCCAAATATTTTAAATAATTAATTTTGGCTCCTAAACTTTCAAGTATTGCATAATTGGTCCCCTAAAATTTCAATTCTAATCATGTAAGTTTTTAAACTTTTAATTCAACTTAAATTGACCCTCAAACTATTCAAACATATTAAATTGACATCCTCTAACTATTATAATTACTTATTTAACCCCAAAAGAATTTAATTGCTTCATAAAAGTCCTAAATCCTAAACCAATCAAATAAATTGTGAACTCTAACACTCATAAGTGATCAATTAAACCTTTAGATATTTTAAGACTCCAAAAATCTTAACACTATAACTTTCATAAATATTCAATTAAGTCCTTACAGTTTAAGATTCTCCTTCCAATGATAATTCAAACATACTAAACCATTTTAAACTTTCATTTGCTAGACAAGGGAGTTTTAAGTTCCAAGTTTGAGTAGCATCACTGCTCGTACAACATTTCAAGCAAACTTTTTCAAGACTGTTAAGGTGGGGTTTACATTGTGCAAATTCTAGTTGATTGATCCTGCCATTTTCTTATGTGTTGACTATGGTTGTGACTTAAATGCGTGAAAATATTTGCCAGGGACCGCAAATTGTTCCGGGGTCAAAAGTAGGCCCTTGGGATAGCCCATCGTGCAATTATGATACTAGCGCTATGTGTATTGTCTGGGATCGTAAATTGGTCTGGGGTCAAAAGTAGGCCCTTGGGATAACCCACAGTACAACTTGGAAAATTTTAAATGTTTAAAGGGTAAAGTTTATGATTATGATCACATATTTGGTTTACCAGGGATTAATTGACTTGCCCCACTGAGTATAATATTATTATTATTATGCTCTCCCCAACTTTCCCTCCTTCCAGGTTAAGGGGCCGGCTGTGGTCGAGGCGAGGAGTAGGGTCAATTAAATATTTTGACTAAGTGATTATGTATTGCCCTTTTGCTAAATACCTTATCGGTATTATATTTTGACCAATTACTTTTGTCGACAACTATAAACATGTATTTCAAGTATTATGTAATTGAAATAATCATCATGTTTCCGCACATATTCTATCCTTATTAGTTTATTAAAAAAAATACTCGTTAAATTCAAAAAAAAAAATGAATGAAAATGTGACTTTTAGTAGTGTTCCAAACTTCAATAAATTGGGGCGTTATAGTATGAATGCCCTTGCTATTGATTACTACCTTTTATGTGAAGTGCACAACTGAACCAAGAACTAGAGTTAACGTTTATTTTCTTATTTGTCTTTGCATATGTTCATTATTTGTTTTATTCTTTTTTATTTTTATTTTTTAGTTCCATAATTTACAAAATCCCCATTTTCACTAGTTGACACGAATCACTTAGATTTATCTAACGTTCTCTGTGGGTTTGTCCCTTACTCTCTACTTCTATAAATTATTTTAAGTTTAGTAGAGTAAGGTAATTATTATTTTGATGCATTCGATATGCGACTAGCAGCAATGGTAGATAATGAAAGATTGCTGCTTAGGTGTTTAGAAACATGCCTTTGTTAGTTGTTGTGTTTTCACTGAGATTGTAGCACGTGGCACTACTAGGACTGTTGATCAGGGTTGTATCATATGTATATGCTTGTTCTCAGTTTTAGGGTTCAGAATATTGCTTTCTCTTTGGAGGCTAGGGTTTCATCTCTCATACTCTCTCTCTCTCTTTCTCTCTCTCTCTCTGTGAGATTAGTGGCAGCCTTCTCGTCTGCCTGCTAGGTTCAAGAGTTTGTGAATATGGTTGTAATCCTTTTCCAAGTTTGTAGGCTATAATCTCGATGGTAGAGTTTTCTTGGATTCCCCTAGAATGTATTCGAGGTTCTCTCCCAGGCCTTAGGAATTGTCCCCTCCCAAATTACTTCTGCGAGTTGGAGGACCATCATTGGGGTTCTCACCCTCTTGCGGCATAAAGACTGGGGATACCTAAGCCCAGAGGACTTTAGCTCATACTCTACATTGATGGCTTTGCCGTCTGGGAAAGGATGGTTTCACATAGCTGCATGACCTAAGGTAGGGACCCTAAGCCTTTGGGAAAACTTGTTGAGAGGGGCATCCGAATCGGCTCCAATCAGAAAGAGAGTTGGTTCTGGGTGAGGTGTGAGTGGAAGAGCCAACCGATCCCTAGTGACAAGGACACGATCATCCCTACAAGCTATATAGAACCCAGTAAGTGATATGTCAGTGAAAGTTTCTTCTCGAGCTAGTGGACTGATAGCGAACTGTGTTTCCTTTCCTGTTATGGGTTGATCAAGAGAGAGATCGGCTGCTGACCTACCATTCAGGGACCAAGCGGAGATCATCACCCTACTACCAAAACATCATCGTCATGTCGTAGACATGACGGATGAAGATTTCTGGGTGAGCACTGGACTGTCTGTTCCCTGAACCAAGCATATCTATAGAGATCCCAACAATTGTAAGCCATCGTTATCCTTGTGACTTTATTATTGTCTTTCAGATGACCTAGTTTTGAGGATATAAATGACCTGACACTTGTTTATTTCGAAGGAAAAAGTAACTTTCCAAGGGCTAAAAGCGGTCTGTTCGTGAGACTGAAAGGAAAAGAACAGTGTGGGAGAGAAAGAAAGCAGTTCATGGCAAAGCCAAGGAAATAAAGACTGCTAACTAGCTTTCTAAGGCTCTAAGGATGCAGAAGGGGAAGAAGAAGATGATATAAGATAAGGCCACTAGAAAAAGGCCTATGCTAGCTGACGATGTTGTAGCCTCCGAGCAACCTAGTAAACACCAGTTGGTCATCCGGGAGCCCTCTGCCAACTCTCCTGTTGCTGCTCTTACGCCTATTGTGACTAGCCAGGAGTGACCTGACAAGGATCCATTTGATATGCTAAGTTAGGACTTTTATCTTCCGATGGACCCAACTCACCAGGCTGAACTGGAAAAATTACTGGTCAAATAATCCAAGGCACTGCTCAAATTCAATTTGGCCAAGAAAGCTTTTACAGCTAACATTGAAGAAAGGCCCAGAACTAATACAGACGCCATAAGTAGCTTGGCAGGAGGTCGGTTGAGAAAGTGGGAAGGCTTTGCTGCTACTTTGACGATGATTGAACTTCTCCAGGGACGCTCTTCCGATCTCAGGCTTGGTCGGATATCCTGGACAAGCATGATATGGCTCCTGTGGAGTGCTTTATTAGGGAGAAGAAAAAACTCTCTGACCAGGCAGCTGAGTCCAGAAAGGCAAAGAAAGAGGTGGAGCTGGCCCTAAAGGAGAAGGAGCAGGAACTCCACGTGTCTAGGGATGAATCTGCTGATCTACAAACCTAGCTGGAGGTCTGGAAAAAGAAAAGCAAGGACCTAGAGACTCAACTGGCGATGAAAAGGTCAAGCGATGAGAAGGCCCTGAGGGAAGCTGAGAGCCTAGCCTCCTCCAGTTAGATCGTTGGATATAGGGAGGTACAAAGCCTCTAAGGAATACAAAAGTGCCACTGCCAGCCTCTACTATGAGAGGGCGAAGGAGATCTTTAGCGCGGTCATCATTAAGTGGCCTAAGTACAGCCTGTCCTTCCTTAAAGAGCAGATCGCCAAGCTAAAGAAAGATTGTGGTTTTGTGAGCTTTGATGAGGAAAAAAAGGTAGAGATTAAGATAGTATCTCCTGCTTGAGAGGGAGCAGAGGCGTCGGCTCCTGCCAGGGAGGAAGCCAAGGCCCCTTTTCCAGATGGGGAACACACAGAGACTGCTATTACTACTGTGGAGGTCAAGGTCATAGCTCTGGCTGGAGGAAACATGGTCTCTTCTTCTGAGGACCGTGCTTAAGGCTTTTGTAATCCTTTTGCTTTTGTCACTTGTACTTTTCTTATGAATAAAATAAATTTTTTCAACTGTTAGCTCGTTTCTATTTTGTGCTAAAAACAACATACCGTTAGTTAGTCTCGTTTAGCAAGCAGCTCGTCCTTGCTTATGTCCGTTTATACAAAGCCCCAAATGAATCTTTAAACCAAGTGTTAGGACCCTTAACAAGAAGCCTGTTCTAGTATCAGGTCGCGTACATGTTAGTACTTGTATAATTGATTACGGGTTTGTCTAGACGTGGCGCTGTTTAACCAGAAGCTTGTTTCGATTTGCTTTAGCTGGAACTTTGGGTAGCTTGCCCTCAAGTGTTAGGTCACTAGCAAGGAGCTTGTCTAGCTTTGGTCACGGAACCCTTTACTTGAGTGCGGAGTCGTTGACTAAACGCTTGTTTTAGTAGCGGTTTTTGAGCCAGTGAGGTGAGACTTTTGAGGCGAGTGCTAGGCCAGTGGTTAGAACTCGTTCCAACCTTGGTCGCATTACCTGTACTCGGCTGTTCTAAATTCACCTTGTTTTCGTATAGAAGGAGGTACATAAACATTTGTCATTTGAAATATCGACTGTCAGGCCGTAAAAATCATGGCTTAGAAAATTTTGAGCTAGCATGAGCCTGTTAACTTATCAGCCACAACCTGACAGTTTATGATACAAAAGGTTGGAGAAAATGCAAAAATTTAGAATTAGTACCCGGCTACCATCTTTCCAATTTTTTAAGCATTCAACATTCCATGGGTGTATTAACTCTGTCTCTCATATATTTTTTATTCAGCATAACACCTGCCCAGCAACTGTTAGCTTCCATACCTGGGGGGATATTCCTTCGTTGAAGGACTGGATGATGGTATTCGTCCAGTTCCTCGTCTTGCCAGTCTATACCATTATTTCTCCCAACTTGCCCACTGGTGAGGTTGATGATTTTTTCAGAAGAAAGTTGCTGGGCTCATCATGCAATTTGGTGGGCCGACTTGGAAGGTTGGGGACCTGAAACACGTGTCCAAAAGGGACATTTTTTGAGACTCCTTTGGCGAGCTCAAGGGAGCAAGGGCTATGCTCATTAAAAATGACCGTAAGAGCGTCTGCGAGCTTTCCCACAATCTGGCATCCATGTTTTACGTTACGCAGGGCGTGATTTATCAAATAACTCTGGGATCGTGTTGCCCATTCTGCCTTCGCCCAAGCTGCACTGATTGGGATTGCGGGGTGGGGCAAAAAGGGATGAGCCTTCTCCACTATACAAGCGACATACAACTTTTTTGTCAGCCCAATTCTATTTGACCTGTCACTGATTATGAGACAAAGTTCAGACCGACCTCTTGAGGTGGCATCTCATTTGATCAAGAGCCGATCCCCTTTCACTAAACTTGGCAAAGCTGGGCTTAGGGTCATCTTGCTGTCAGAGTATAAGTCCGGAGCCCTCTCGAACTAACAAGCATAGAATTTCTGAACAACAGATAAGTTGTCCCGACGTGCTTTGACTTGAAAGCTGCCAATATGTCAAAATATGCCCCTTGTCGATTTCGGACAATGTGTGCTCTTTATTTCCTAGGACCAGGCGATTCTTTTAGCCAGTGTATTCGAGGTTTGGATGTTGGTGGCCTGCCTTTTTTGACTCTGCCTCCATGCCTTCTAATATTTTGGCAACAACCTTGCCGCCCGTAGAGGATCTTGACCTCATCCTTTTTATCTTTGGGGTCAACCATACAGACTTCTGGTGGAGCAGTTGTGTTCAAAGCATAGTCAAGGTTGCACTCTCTTACTACCTGTTGGTCGCCTTGTACGATGGCCGTCTCATAGCAAATGGGCAATTTCATGACTTAGCAGTAAATTGAGGTCGCGGCCCTGAGCTCGTACAAGATTGGGCATCCCAAAATGACGTTGTGGTTTGAAGGTACGTCTAAGATAACAAAGTCTGGCATAATCCTTCTCTTGTAGGGCTCATCCCCCAATTCTACAAGGTGTGTGATCTGACCCTTAGCCTCCACACAATCCCCAATGAAACCATGAAGGCTGGTTCTATAAGGCTTTAGGCTCTTTTGGTCTATTTTCATCTGCTGGAAAGAGATCCAGTAAATAACATTTACAATGCTACCATTGTCCACCAAGTTCTTATGAATTTTAACACCCAATACTATCCTAGTAATGACCATAGCGTCTACATGGGGTTGTAACACACTGTAGACATCTTCGTTGCAGAAGGAAAAAGAGCTGGTTTGAGTGATGGGGTATTGTGCCATGAGCAAGTGGTAGCAATTATGGGCTTCTCTAATGAAACCTAGTCTCTGTCTCTTGGAACTCTCCATACCATGTTTTCCACCAATGAATACATAGATTTGCTTTTGCGGTCTGTTCTATGGGACTTGGGCATTGAGGTCTGCTTCGGGACTAGCTTGTCTATCCTGTCCCTAGTGATTTGCTATATATTTGCTCAGGTATCCCCGTTCGATTAGCTTCTCTATCTCTTGTTTGAGATGCCTGCATTCATCCATGTCGTGACCAACACTTATATAGTATTCGCAGTACTTAGACATGTCTACGTCTTTTAGTGACTTCTTTATGGGCTTTGCCTTGGGCAACATTGGATCAGTTTACAGGATGTTAAAGATATCACCTTTGACAAAATTGGAACATTTTGTAGGATGTTAAAGATATTGCCTTGGGCAAAATTGGATGGCTTTTCATTTCTTCGTGGATCCTTTTTGAACTTTTGGTCTTTCTTCTCACCCTGTGGTGGTTTCTCAGACTGTGAACTCCCTTTGATGGCCTCTTCTACACTTATGTACTTTTTAGCTTTCTTCAAAAGCTCTTTGTAAGTACTTGACGGGCCCTTGTTAGGGCCCACCAAAAGCGGGTATCTTTGAAAAGACTTGACTTGACCGCTATCAAAAGCGACTCATCTGCCATCTTTTCTATGTAATAACATGCCTGTTGAAGCGATCTCGGTAGCTTTTTAGTGGTTCAGATTTTCCTTGTTTAATAGTTCCCAACATCTTCTTAGGGGTTGCCCCAGCCTTAGACCCCGTAAATTGGGATGCGAACTTAGATGAGAGCTACTCTGAGCTATGCACGGATCCTAGGGCTAAGTTTTCCAGAGTAAGCGCAAAGCCTTACACATGATAGCTTATGTCACATTCTAGAGTTCCATCCAAGACACATATCGGTGGAGGTGAGTGATTGGGTCTATCTTACCACAATAAGTCCCTATCTGAGGGAGCTTTATTTTTTATGGCATGACAGCCTTTCAAATAGAGGGGTTAAAAGGAGAGGCCAGATCGCAAGAGCGTCAGCAACTTTTCCCCTAGGTTGTTTTTGTTCAAGGTCGTTTAGTCATTTCCTCAGCTCGTCCAGCTCGTGGATCTACTGAGGGATTGGCCGCTGGCCTCGAGGGGTCTTCAGAGGCGAGCTCGACGCATGGCTATAATGGTAAGTAGGTGTTGGGCTTCTTCTCCTCTGCCTACGCTTGCTTGATCGTGGGGGTTCTGGCAACCTCAGCCTTCTAGGACCTCATCGAGTGTGGGATCCTAGCCTCGTGAAAACACTGCTTCCAACCATATTTCTAGAGGAAGCAAGTGAAACCCTCGCGTTGGAGACTGGCTGACTGGAGTTTTACTTTAGAGTGAAGCTCAGCTTTCTCCTAACATGTTCTCTTGGAGGATTCACCATTGTTGGGGATCTTTGAACATTTTCAGCACACCAAGAAGAGTAGCTATGGGAGGATTTCGTCATGTTTAGTTGGGAAGCCTCAGATTACATTATTATAACTGCCAGACTTCCTTGGCGAGGCCATCTACCTATCGTTGGAGAATCTCTGTTTCTATTTTCACCGCCAGCTGTGAGGGCCCAGAACCGGCCATGTTTCTATTCTTTCAAAACCCAAAAGGTAGTCTAACATTACTGCTTCTTGTTCTTTTGCGTTCAGAGTGTCTTCTACTCATTTTCTTTTGCCGAAAGTTAGTTTTTACACAGCTTTTCTAGGTTTCCCATAGACGGTGCCAATTTGTTGACGTCAGCTTTACCCTTCGACTCAACAAACAAAGTTTGTTTACATTGGAAATTCATATTTGAATCGATGTGAGTAGTAAATGTAAAAACTCAGAGAATGTTTGTAATAAATGGAAGAGAGTAAATGCGCCAAGCACAAGAAGAATGAGATTTAGGTCTCAAACCTTTTCTCATTTTTGTTTGTCTCTATTTATAGAGTGCATTTACCATTTCCAAAGGTGCAATAATTGTATGTATTTAATATTGTGCCCCACAGGAATAATCTAGGAGTCAAATCGACTGAGATTTAACCTCTATTTTTTTTATTTTTTTTACTAATGGTTGCCTAAACCATCTTTGGGGCAGGTAACCACCGCTTCACACTTAATACTAGAGTCCCATTAGCCGCAAGCGATAAGGCTTCCCACATAGGTTCCCAAGCTGACACTTAGCTGGCATTCTTGTTGTCTTCCGATCTCTTGGACAAGGCATTATGAGCTCGTCGGCGTAGCACCCGGACGACTAGAACCATGGTAATGCGGGAGTGAAGATCCATTCCTCTGGTCGCTCTAATAGATCTCGAGTTCTTCTAATCTTTAGGTCGTCAGGTCGTTGGATTGAGTGAGGCACTCGCGGCCTGCTTCTAAGATCGTGTGATCGTTGACCTCTGTTTACCATTGACTTTGCTGACTTAACGACCTAGTGGCTACAGATATATATATATATTTATAGATTTGCTATTAATATTGGCTTATACTTTAAATTGGTAAATTAACCTCTTTCATTAATTTAATGTTACATGTGATATAGAGTGACACAAAACTATCTAATCCAACCTAATCTTTGCATTGATTTTCAATTGTACTGGTTTGGGTTAGGTTTTATAATAAAGTTTTTCTAATCGAGTTAAGTTGGGTTCTGGTTATACTTACTAGTATAAAGTTGGAGGTCCGTTGGTCTAAATTTAAATTTGGGAAGGAAATTACAAATGGATGCAAAGGGCGGGCCTATACTACAATTTATAGGCAAATAATTGACTGTACATGTTTAGTTCCAACTCAATATGAGCCATTTAAAAAAAGGTTATTTACACCTAACATCCCCAACCATTCAGTAAGCTAGAGATTACGACCCCAACCTTTAATTCTACATCTGTAGATCCCCAACCTTTCTAGAAATCCCCATCTAGGTCCCCAATTACAGAAACCATCCAAATGAGTCGTTAAAGTACATCGTGATTCCCAGTTCCTATCATTGACGATGGGTATTTTTAGTAGTACACAGGAGAGTGAGGAGATGATGACCTTTGAAAAGAATTTTAAGTTGGGAGAGATGCTGGAAGAGAATGAGATGGTGGGATTAGAAGTGGTGGTGGGGATTTCTTGGGCGGTTCTAATGCTTGTACTAGGGATGAACTTTCTGGTTGCTTTGGAACACTGATTAATTTTGTCATTTGAACCCCACGGTAAATTGTCCGTCTCTCTTTGTCGGCCAAGGTAAAAGTTCCTTTTTAATGCAGTTTTTGCTCAAGGTTTTCAAGAATTCAGAGGTATTGAAATTTATTAGGAGGAAAACTCTTTGATACATCTTGGCTACATTTTGTTTCCCAAGTTCTCTGTCTAAACTTTCTTCCGCCCTAGCCCTCACCTTCATCACCATCATCGACACTCATCATTGACAATTGGCTCGCTCAAACGGCATTGTCACAACACTTCCATTTCTTCATCTACTACAAACGAGGCGGAGGATAACCATTCATACCACATTTTCTAGCAATTGCTACTGTCAACTAACTTCCACTTGTTGCTGTTTTTCAAAGAACGGTATCCCTTTTTCCTCTTCTTTTTGTGCTTACCATGATAGCTGTAAAAGATGGTTATTGATGCGAATTGGCATGCGAAGATTAAGATATCAATTAATAAAATTTGTACCCATGACAGATCATGGCGATGGAGGCCTAAATGTGACGAAGGTAGGGTCAAATCGGAGGTTCAGAGCTTGAATTATGTGAAGAAGTGTTCAAATAAACCGAAGCTGTGTGTCTTAAGGAATTTCAGACCACACAATTATAAAGAATATAATTTTATAGGAGTGAAATCAGTCGTCTGAAAGCTTATCGAGTCGTGAGTCTAACACAACTTTCAGATCTCAATTCTGAGTTTCTTACTAAAAGTTATGCACATTGCAACACAAGATGCCAGCAGAATACGGCATCATGCGGCCACATGTCCCTCATATGTGCCTAAACAGTATGGAAGATTTGTGGCAGAACAGCAAAGGCGGGCGCCCTGCTACCTAGTGTACCCGCAAAGCTCCTCTATACGGGGATTTGATTTGTTTTTTGGCCTTTTTATGATTTTCTTTAATTGTTTTTATTATTTTATGAATTCTACACGTTTCCTAATTAGTTTAGGTTATTTCTTTTCCTATTTGAGGACAACTTTTATTGTGTGAAGAAAAGTTTCGAAGTTTGAAATTAAAACCCTAGTTTATTGACTTTAGGAAATTTGTGAGAATTTGAATTCTCATTTCTAATTTCTTGTGTTTGATCAGTGGGTTAATCTTCTTTATCAAGAATTGTGTCCTAATTCTTGTGGTGTGTTATCAAATTTGTCGTTCGTTGATTTAATCGCGGGTCCGAATTAGTTTCTTTGGAAAACTTAAAAATCCCGAATTGGCTTTCTTGGAGTAAACTACATCAATAAGAGCTTTGTTAAAATTCGCTCTTCCGAGATCGTATCAGTTATGAGGATTGGCAAAGACACAGGTCAGACAGGAATGAGATCGGAAGCTCTTGTGTTTGGATCTAGTGAATTCCATCCAAAAAGAAAGAAAGAGACATAGGTTGTGAGGTAGTGAAGATCTGTCCTGATGAGACGATCCCTTATGATATAGTAGGAGGTGGAGTTAATACTAGAGGAGCGGGTATAACAATGGTTAGAGGTGGCAATTGCGGTGGTAGATTGTTGTTGGTGGGTGGAGGAGAATTTTTGTACACATTTTAGCATCAAGGTATGGGTAAATAATAGGGAAATGTGGAATACCAAAAATACCCTTAGTCAATGATAGGAATTAGGAATCAGGACATACTTCAACGGCTCAGTTGGACGGTTTCTATCATTGGAGACCTGGACGGAGATTTCTAGAAAGGTTGGGATCTACAGAAGTGGAAGTACAGGTTTGGGACATAATCTCTAGCTTGTTGAAAGGTTGAGGATGTTAAGTGTAAATTATCCTAAAAAAATTGGTACATTAGTTTATATAATTTAGTTGACAACATCTTTCTGTAGTTATATCAATATTTTTAGTATTATTTTTAGTTGTATTATTTATGTATAAACATCAAATTTTAAAATTTCGTATTTATTAAATAAATTTTGAATTATGTCTTCCGTGCATGTCAAGTTGCTATACTAGTTCAATTAATGAATGCAATAATAGTCTTATCAATCATCAAAAGGCAATAGGCTTTTTTCCCCTTTCCAATTAACATCATAAGGTAATTTAGTTGAAAACTAATTGTACATACTATTCTTTAACACCAAGTGCTAGCATTATATAAAATAAGATTGAAAGCATTAATATAAATTATGATTTTGATTATTATATTATTATTATAAAATAAAAGGATTGATCAAATATGATAATGGTTTTAGCAGAAAAACTTGCACATGACCGCTATCCTACTATAAGATTTATTTTTGGATTAATCTAGTTGTACGAATAAAATGTATAGATGTATTTACAAAAAGGGTATGAAGTTATAATTTCATCTCACGTTCTGCAATAAAAGAAAGAGAAAATACATAAATAAAGTCATAATTTTATTCTCCATCTGTAAACTTATTTAGATCGGAAGATACATGTAGCATCGCTCTTCTTTTTAGATTAATTTACTTGTATAGATAAATATATAGATATACATACATATATAAAGGTATGAAATTACAATTTCATCTCATGTTGTATAATAAAAGAAAGAGAAATAGATGGATAAAGTTATAATTTTATTCCCTACTTGCAAACCCATTTGTAAACTCATATGTACATATAGCATAACTCTTTCTGTTTTGACTTATTTAAGAAATTTACATGGTTCACACATTGAAACTTTTTGAAGGACATTATTATTAAATACAAGATGTGATAATCAATTTAAGATTAATGATAAAAATATGATGAAGAAAAAGTTAATACCTTAATCTAACCATATAAAAAGAGAAATGCTATTGAATATAATTAGAGCATGATGTATTTAGTAAAATGGGTGGTGTCAATATAACTACCCTTGCATCTCTTAAGTAAATTTTATTTGTTTATTTGGTGTCCAATAAAAATGGCTTTTATTAATTTAATTTATTATATCAATATATTTAAGGTTGAGGATAACAATTGTTTGACTATTCAACTATCTACTTTATTTTAAAAATCATTCCTGTGTCCCTTCAAAAAAAAAATTCATGTGACAAATATTCTTATAAAAATAATTTATCAGTTATTGGAAATCAAAAAAATACTATAATATTCAAAAATGCTATTTTCGGGTGATTAAAAAATTGTTAGAATATTTCAAAGTGTTATAGATATAAGCTAGAATGAGTATCTAGACACGAATTCTAGCAAGGTGCGAGTCACATGTACCTTGGATGAATGTAAGAGTTGTTATAAGGCCATGAAGAAGGGATTGCACTATTCTTTACAGACTACCACTACAATCAAGATAAGAGTAGATAGCCATTATTAAAATATTTATGATTGAAGTATGAATTAGACTCTTTCGAAAAAAAAAAAAAGAAAATAAATAATTGAAGTGAAACTTCTGCAATTTTATATGTGTGTATATATATATATATTCCAATTGTATTATGTCTAGTTTAACATATTATGATATGGACAATACTTTATCAAGTTAGCTAATTTGGGTTTAGGTTATCATTCCCACCTTATGATCCGCAAATTGTAGTCTTAAAAAAATATAATAATAATAATGGATTGTGATTTTAATTTTTCCAAGAATAATTTCCGTACATAAAATTAATTAATTTTTTTTAACAATTCCTCAACTTCGTTAGCGGAATCAGCCACATGGTGACGGGGGGTGTTGGTCGATCTGACCTGTTGTATGGGGTTGTTGAGCCACGTTGGAGGTGGCGTGCCACCAGTTGATGTAATTAATCGACCCCTAAAAGGTCAAGAAAAAGGCAAGGAAACTATAAAGAAAGAAAGGCCTGCTAATGAAATTTGATATATTTCCTTTTTGATTTTTAATCATTTCGTGTGAGGGCAAAGGGGTCATTTTGTATGCATTTAACGCATAGAATTGATGAAAATCATGAATGAGGATTTGGCAAGAGATTTCCTTAAAGATTGGGGGACCTAGGAGAACAAAAATAACAGTTAGGGACATGATTGGTTAAATATTGAAAAATTGAGGACGTTAAGTGTAAATTATACTAAAAATATCTAAAGTGTTTGACGAAAACTTTTGTTTGACTATTCAACTATTCGTTTTATTTTAAAAATCATTATTGTGGGAAATATTCTTATAAAAACAATCTATCTGCGGCAAATTAATTAATTATAATATGAATGACTATTTTGCCCCCGAAATCCTAGAAGCCATAGAATTAGTTTTCTTGACAGTCACTCTAGGTTACTTTTTTTGCGCTCCAAGTCTTTCTTGGGCAACACACATGTACATATATAAATAGGCCTCATGTGTTTTGAATGAATATACAATTCACGAGTTTTCTCTCTATTTTTCTATTATTTTCTTCTGATTTATAACATGGCATCAGCGCGACACGCTCCTAAATATTTTTATTTCTACTGATTCTTTTAAAGAAATTTCAAAACTTTGGTTTTTTTATTCTTATTTCTTCATTTGGTTTAGGTAAATAAATCCAATTTAATCCAATAATTGTTGATCCTTTCTCTAGATTCTGCAAAGGATTGTGCTTATTTGAAAGTTTTTAATAATAGTGTTTTCTTTAAATCACAAAGCCACTGCCCAATTCGAGTACTTTGGTTATTTAAATCACAAAGTTGCTGCCCAATTTGAGTGCTTTGGTTATTTATTTCAAGATCAAATTCAAGTTCCTTGCTTTGAAAATAATTTCTATATAGACGGTATCTTCATGTTGGCAGAAAATTTTATCCAATCTTTATGAGCATAGTTTTTTTTTTGTGCTTCTATTTGTTATTTGATTCTTGGTTGTTTTAATTGTTAGTATGGTGATAATATATGTGATTCATTATGGTTTCTGAAGAATCACTATCATGTCTTGTATTTTTAAAAAATATGATTAGCTCCGGACGAGCCATGACAAATATATACATTATTAATAGTGATTTCTTGAAGAGACATGATAGTTCAAAAATCTATTAATAATCCTAAAAATTATTGTGATTTAGATATTATATCTTGTGATCGATGAATAATCACAATTTATACTCCATATTTCAGAAGAATATGATTGGCTCCTGAAGAGTCTTGGCATATATTATTCTGGTAGTTCCTGAAAAATCATCAATTACATCTCATATTCTAGAAGAATATGATTGGTTTTAGAAAAGTTATATAAGATTTTTCGTAATTCCTAAAGAAATACGATTCTACAATTCTTAATAGTTTGAAGATTATTAAGATTAATACGCTGTGATTCTTAAAGAATACACCATGATCTCATTATGCTTTAGTTGAATATGGTGTGCTTCTGAAAAAGCACAATATATGAGACTTAGATCTGTGTTTTCTTAAAGAAAATCACAATAAACAAATATTCCTAAAGAATATTTCCTATTGCTCATTGTGAATTAATAATCTCTTTTTATTATTTGATATATATTATTTATTTGTTTTTGTATTATTTACTTTTAGTCAATTAATTCACTTAGATTAAATAAGTTGTTGCTCCTGAAGTAGCACGACTAATTGTCATATTTTGAAGAATGTTACATGCTCCTAATGAGTAATTTATGTTGGATCTAAGAATCTAATTTATTTGATAACTCAATATTCCTGAAGATTATTGATCTACTGCTCTTACAGTAGCAATAACTCAAATTGATTCTAAAAGTATAATTTACTATGCTCCTAAAGTAGCATATATCTTGACGGCTATAGATATTGGTGATATCTGAAACAATACTCGCTGAAGGAGAGTATAAATATTCATATTTTGTTGATATTGAATTTATGACTTTACATATCATAAAGTTATACTAATAGATAATATCACCAAATTTTAGTTATTTGCATGTAATATATCGGCAAGAATTATTTGTCGTCTTTCCTTGATGTTTTAGTTCATATGAAATCAAGTGGCTTTGGTAAGACAGCAAAAGAAGGAAACACCTCTAAGGCTTGTGCAAAAGCACTTTGTTTCCTTTTGTTATTATGTCTAACTCAAAGTTGAGTATTTTACCTTCAAAGATCCACATGTTATATAAAACATCATAAGTTCCGCCCCACTAGTTTTATTGCATCGCCTCAAGTAAATGCAACATCTTATCGTGAATCGTGGATGAAGACACGGGAAAAATCATGAACAAAACTTTAATAGTAAGATGCATAAAGCATTCAATAATAATAACTCATCCAAAAAGAAGCATGAAAGGATATTGAGCACGTACCTGTTGTTCAGCAAAATACCTTGTGGATCTAACTTGTAGTCAATCAAGAGGGGGGGGGAAATGAAAATTGAGACTAATTTTCTTGATCCTTGATTATAATGGTCAAGCAATGACTCACTTTGATGTCTCCGACCTCTTTGCTGATCCAAAACGAAATATTGGTGCATCAAATATCATCAAAAGCTCTAGAAGAGCTTGTATTATTTTGACAAATAATACTAAATTATATATTGATGATGCACTTTAGCAAATTCAAGAGAAATCTGCTGATTTTTAAAGATATCCAATGAATATTACATTGAGATAACGTAAAAGGATAATAATATTTTTGCATAAATTCCTTTGTATCTTGCTGAAAGTAGATAAAGGAAAAATTCTTGGCACTACCATTTGGAATGTATTATACATTTATAAAAGCAATTGAGGCAAATTATCTCACGAACCTAAAGTTCATTGATGGAAAGTACATTATACTTTTACATGATAGGTTTGGACATACATAAGCAACTATAATGTAGTAGATAATTCACATGGGTACAATCTAAAGAACCAGAAGTTTCTTTTAGCAAATAGTTTCCCATATGCCACTTGTGAGCAAGGCAAGTTGGTCATCAAACCTTCTAGTATGAAAGTTAATATTGAATCTCTAATTTTCTAGAAAGAATTCATGGAGATATATATGGGTAGATATACTCACTATGTGGACCATATATAGGTTTCCATGTGCCATTTCTATTAGATGGTCTCATGTTCACTTGCTTTCCATTAGAAATGCAGCGCTTGCTAGATTACTTGCTCGTAGAATAAAATTAAAAAGCACAAATTTCTCAATTAAGAAAATTCATTTTGATAATGCTGGTGAGTTTTGATCTCAAGCATTCGATGATTATTGCATGACAATCGGAATTGAGGTTGAATATTTAATTGCTCATGTCATACTCTGAATGGTTTAACAGAATTGTTCAGTTAATTATTAGACCATTGTTTATTAAAATAAAACTCCCAACTTCTGTTTGGGATCATACCACATTATATGCTATAGTGATGATTCGTCCAAAGTCAAATAATCTATTATCAATACTCTCCCGTGTTATTTGGCATGACCGGTTAGGCCATCTCAGTTTGTTAGTAGCAAGAACTATCAAGAATCATCTGAAGAATAGAAGATTCTTCTATTTAAAAGAATTCTCGTGTGCTGCAAGTTTTCATGCAATTTGATTATTAATAGTCACTAGATATTTGGAACTAACATCTGAAAAATATTCAGGTGAACCGTATGGGCCCATTTTCCCTCTATGTTGATCTTCTAGATTATTTATAAATTTGGATCCACTATAGCTCACACGTCAAACTCACAACCAGAAGTCTGCAAGAATATTTGCTCAATTGATTGTTTATGAGCAAAAATTTCAAATATCAAAAAAGACATATGTATCTTGCTAGTAAATTGTCTCCCAAAAATCATTAAATATTCATATATTGTTCGAGATATTAATTGCCTGTGGTTAGCAAAATAATATTATACGCCACAATTTATTTGCTACACCAAATTGAGAACAAATAATTTGTGTTTAAGTGATATTAGTCTTTCACTTGCAGCAATTCTTATATAATATGCCAATAGAATATATAATATCCCCCATATTTGGCTTACAGTCAGAAGCCTCCATCTAAAGTTAAAAAGTACGATATTTATAGTCGCTCCACCACGCGTATTAAGATAAATATTATTGTAATGTTGAGAATATATGACGGATTTGAATCCTTATTTGTATGCTTCATCCATGAAGCATGAATATGTTTTCTGACTATTTCTTAAATTAATAGTCTTCTCAGCATTAGAGGGAGAAGTTGATACTTGGTAATAAGTATATGACATGTGTAATTGTAATCCTCGATTGTATAGTGCAAACTTTAAGTTTGCAATATAGTATGCATTTCAGATTACTGACTGTATAGTTGCCAATAGATATACTATGTTAAATGCTATATCTTGGATTGACATAGAATCCTATAAGAGTATTTGAGATATTAATAGTATGCCTGAAGCATGACACGGTTGATTTCAAAATAAGCATCCATGAAAATGAATATGGAGCAACTACTTATGATGGTCTTTTTGAGGCATATATTCCAAAAGAGTATATAGACATAACTAATTGAAAGGTACTTAAAGAGGCTCAGATACTTGAAATTACTAGAATAAAGAGATCTTGATAAGTTATGTCTATACTGATATTAGGTGGAATTGGTAAGAAATAATAGTCGACTACACATACTCATGAGCTTAATAAATAGCAAGGATGATAAATCAATTTCATAAAAAATTGTTGACATTAGATATTGGCCAATATAGAAAGACAATCCGGCAGATTGTTACAATGTCAATATATAACAACCGATACTAATGCTAAAAGAGTATTAAATATGTGGTGGATGTTGTTTAAGCCTGAAGTTTCATTTGACTAACAATATGTGAAAATATATCATTAGATTTGGTATGCTTAGATGAAGCATATAAAAAACTTAAAATTCTTGTATACATTGCCAGTTAATATAAGAGCGATATGCGTTGTACTCTTTTTTCCTTGACTAAGGTTTTGTCCCAATGGGTTTTTCTAGCAAAGTTTTTAACGAGGCAATATCATTGACGTATCCAAAGAATAATGTACTCTTTTTCCTTCATTTAGATTTTTTTCTCACTGTGTTTTTTCCTTGTAAGGTTTTAACGAGGCATATTTTTTGCGCAATAAATATCTGTGACACATGATATTAACCCTCAATATAAAACTCCTGAAGATTTGACACTACCTGAAGCAGAATATTTTTCAAAGTATTGAATATATTAAAGAGATTTGGATGGCTAAGCATGAGAACCATTGTGGCTGGATTTTTCTGGCAAGGTTTTAATGAGGCAGCAATTGGACGCTCCAAAGTCAATGAGAGCCAATTGTATTTTTTTCTCTTTAGTTTAGCTGATTTTTCCCACTGGGTATTTCCCAAACGAGGTTTTTGATGAGATAGTTATTGTATAAAATAGTCATTTAAAAGGGAGTGTTGTAAATAAATTAATTATATGTGAATGAATATTTGGCCCCTAAAACCCTATAAGCCATAGAATTAATTTTCTTGGCCGTCACTCCAGGTTACTTTTCTTGTGCTCCAAGTCTTTCTTGGGTAACACACATGTACGTGTATAAATAGACCTCATGTGTAGTGAATGAATATACAATTCACGAGTTTTCTCTCCAACTTTTCTCTCTATTTTTCTATTTTTTCTTCTAGTTTATAACACTACCATTCGTTACAAATCTAACAATATTATAATTTTCAGAAATGCTATTTTCAGCTGATATAAAACTGGTAGAATATTTAAATTTATTATAGATATAAGTTAGAATTAGAGATGCAAACGAGTCGAGTCGAGTCAAATTGGTTCAAGAGCTCCAATTTTGGCTCATCTTCAGCTTAAGCTTTTTAAGGCCGAGCTATAAAAAGAAAAAAATAATAAAAGCTTGAGCAAAGCCTGGTTAGGCTCGTCCAGAAAAAAATTGAGCTCGACTAAAGCTTTGACATGACCTTTTCCGAGCCCTTTTCCCTTTTCGAAAAGAAAAAAAATTGAAAAAAAAAGTCCTGCTTTACTTAAAGCACGCTGCAGCTTGCTTAATTTATAAAAGGCTATAGACTATAGCCGTTTATATCTTTATTAAAGGCCACTTTGGCCTATATAAAGGGGCCGGCTAGCACGAGCCTCTGTGAGCCTGCAGGTTGGCGCGCCTCAAGCCGTACCTTATTTTTAAGGGTTGGCCCGAGCCTTGGGATGTCAAAACCAAGCTACGAGCCGGCTCGGCTCAAGCTTTTTGCAAGTTGAGCTATGGGTCCCTAGTCAGAATGAGTATTGAAGCGTGCGCCGTAGCTAGGTGTGAGTCAAATATATCTTGGAGGTACGTAAGAGTTGTCACGAGGCCATGAAATAGGAATTGTGTTGTTCTTCAGAGACGATCACTACAATCAAGAGAAGACTAGAGATAGCCATTATTAAAATATTTATGACTGAAGTATGAATCAGAGTCTCCACGAAAGAAACGACAAATTAATAATTGAAGTAATATATCTGCCTTTATATATATATATATATATTCCAATTGAATATATTATGTGACAAGAAAAATAGATAGTGGGTGGTCTTGTTCTAATGAGATAGACACTCCTTTATCGAGTTAGTTGATTTGGGTTTAAGTTGTCGTTCTCGCCCCTATGATCCCTAACTTGTACTCTTTAGCCAAAGAAAAAAAAAAAAAGAAGGTAGGCAATGGACTGTGAGTTTAATATTTTTCACAAATAATTACCTTACATGAAATTAATTAATTTGCAACGGATTGACATGGTCGTCTCATACATCACATCATACCAGTGGGTAAGGTTTGAGATGATAAGTAGTATATATATTAATGAAAGCGATCTCTACATGAACAAAAACACAACGGAAAGAAGATTATTGAAAAATAAGAAGCAAATAAACAAACTTGTATATCAACTTATTCATACGACAATACTTCAACAACAATATATACTTCGACAACAATATATACCTTCAACCCCCAGAACGAAAGGCTTTTAAACACAATTAGAATAACATATTATTGCAAGAATCAACTCCAAGGTAGTTGATTGTACATTGTTTTATTCATTCAACACTGCTACTACTATTATTATTCTCATCAACCAGAGACTTTTAAAGGCTTATTAGCTAGTTAGCATCTGAGGTTATTGCCAGGACTAACTCCAAGTTGTCTGCAGTACTCAGTGTAATACTTAACTCGAGCATTAACCGCAGTTGGATTCCCACCATTGCATTCCCCACCATTAACAATTCGAATAGTAGCTCCAAAACCTCGGCCAGAAGTTATGGCATTATGGCAAGCTCTCATCCAAAACCAGAAACCAGTCTTGAATGAGATAACGCGATTTGTGGCTACAAGCTCTGGCCTTCTTAAACCATCAAATCCTATGCTCTTCCCTGCTGCTCCATAGTTGTAATTCCATGTTAGCTGGATAGGACCGCGCCCGTGGTAACTCTTGCCCAGGGCGCATGGATACTGTTTGGAATTCTGGCAGTACCTTCTAGACTGTCCCCCTATTTCCTCAATATAGCAGAAATCTGCACAAGGATTATATTAGTTTTAAGAAAGCTTTGACCATTTTGTTGAAGATAATATATTAAATAATACAAATATTACTCGATCGAACATTTTCAACTTTTGGATCAAGCGACTCAAACTGCTGTGAAATGTGTGGTAGAGAAATGATACTTACGTCCAGTCTCATGCGTAACATGCGCAAAAAATGCAGCAATCTCACGCTTAGCAACCGTGGCAGAACCGCTCGCAAACTTTGGATATGAGCGGGCAGCTTCAAGAAAAGCAGCTCTGGTATAGAATCCTCTTCCGGTACAGCCTTTAGCAGCTTTATTAGCAATACCATTGAAAAAAGCACCGGTCACAATACTGGGAACTGAAGCTCCGGAAACCCATTCCGGAAAGCTTCCAGCGATTACTATGACCATAAAAACTGCCAGGGAAAATGATTTGCTTGAACAGTGGAAACCCATTTTTTGTATGTTGATTTGGGGTACGATGGTTTGTAGGGTGTTGAAAATGGAAGCAGAATGAGCGGTATTTATAATGCATTTTGGTCCACTTTCTTGAGAAATGCATTCTATTCTATGGAAAAAAAGTATGACTTCGCAAGTTAGATGATTTCATAATCTGGACATTAATTATCCTTGTCGAAAGCTTAATCAAATCAATATAAGAGGTTTCTAATACATCATAGCGTGGTGCTTCAATAAGAAGTGAACACATGACAATAACAACATATGTTGATTAGTTTTCTTGAGTCTCACTTCAAAACCTCCCGATGTGGCATATATAAAATATACGTAGTACACATCTATACATGCCACACAGATGAGAAGTTTATTTTGTTACAAACCTTCCTAGAGGTTTCTAAAAATTTTCCTGATTTTCTAGCTATTAGGTCAAATCATACGGTAGGTATTGTAAGGAAACCAGCCCTATTATCAGAATATATTGTCAATTTTTTGAACTCGAGAACATTGTCAATTACATACAAAAGATGTTTAGGAAAAAATGAAAGAAAAAAAGAGAGATATGAAGGGCATAAAATGGTAGTTCAATTAAAGTATATGGAGACAATATAAAAAATATTTATAGGACAATGTCTTCTTTTTTTTTTTGGCGAATATTACAGGGGAATTGTAGAGGATGACAATTGTACCCTAGTATGGAGTGTGAAAATATATTCGAACGCCATTAAACCATATGACTCATGACACAGCGTCTATCTTTTAAATAAACAAAGGTTATCTTTGTGAAGTTAAATTTCAAGTTTTTAACTTTTTATATAGTATCCATGTCGCTATAAATTCAAATTGAGCAACTCGGTGGGTTTAAATCTAAGATTATTCCTAAATTGTTGTCGTTGTTGTTATTTAAAATAAATTGCATAGTGACAGCACTATTACTCTTTATTGATTTTTTGTTATATTGAAATTTTAAGATAGACTCTCAAACTACATATTTGATCTTTCAATATACACTCATACATATTTGATAGAAACTATATAATTCTATTGATCATCAGGGTAGACATCATTTTCTGGGCGTAGGCCGGGCCGGGTCGGGCCTGGTCGGGTTTGGGCCCAACCCGAACCCGACCCAACAAATTTCGGGTTTCAGATTCAAAAACCAAGCTGACCCGGTTTGGTGAGTCAACCCGACTCGACCAGAGTTGACTCGGATTGAGTCGGGTTTACTCAGTTCACGGGTTGGGCCGGTCATATACCGGCCCAAATCGCAATGCGGCCTAAGTTCCTAAAGAATTCTTAAAAAGCCAATTTTTGAGTGTTTTGAGTGAAATTGTCAAAAGAAAAAACAAACTAATAATAAAGAATGAAAACGTTGTGACCTTAAAACAAAAAAAATAAAAATTGGTAAAAAAAAAAAAAAATCACCGAGTTGACCGAGTCGGGTTAATCGGGTTGACTCGGGTTGCACCGAGTCAACCCGAAACCCGACTCGACCCAGTTGGGTCCCCTCTACCCCAACCCGCGGCCGACCCGATTGCTACAGTAACCCGACCCGATTTGACCCGTTTTGGGTCGGTAAAGTCTGGTTCTTCAGATTACCGGATCGGATGCCCAGTCCTATGTAGAATTATGGTAAGATAAACAGAAATGATCTTCAAGCATAGTTTATGTAAAACAAAACGTATTCTTTTTCATAATAATAATTACTATTATAATTAATAAATAAATAAAAGAGGTAGCAAAGGGAGTGTCCCTTGTACAAATATTTATGACACATAATTAGAAAATCTATCTGTGCCCTACCATATATAGTTTAACAATTCGATCGACTAAAACTATTAAAATTAAAATATAATAATGGCATTTCTCTATCTGCAAATACCAGTTGAGAATTTTTAAAACTCAAAACTTGTTACCAAGTTTGCACCACGCTTTGTGTTAAACTAAATCGAATTTACACACACTTCGAAAGTTGGTAATTTCAAGAAAGATATGATCAACCTATATACGGGATCTCTAGTGATCTCACACAATGTGTACGTATGGTGGGAAAGTCTTAATCTCACTGAAAATATGGCAGGAAATCATTTTTAATTCAGACATAATGAGATATCGTTGGACAACTCACATGTAAGTTGTCTAGACATGTACCTATCGAAGATCATTTTACAACCGACATATAGGTAGTTTACATGTGCGTCTGGTGGAGATCATTTTTGTTGGTAGATATATACGATTTATACAATTTATTCAAAATGAAAATCAATTAAATAAAATAAAAAAAGGTTTAGATCATTGATTGTCAAATCTTTTGCCGTAATAAATATTGAGAAGAGTGGAACGCTCCAATCATCAATAATTAATTAGTAAATATTTGAAGGGAATGGTACACTTCAAAATTTTTAACTGAATTAAAAAGACAGGTGTCCTTATGTTACTTGCCATAGTTGAAACTCAGTCCGTACTCTACGGATCCAAAGAAAAAGTCAACAATTCTTCATCGTACCCGATATTTGGGTGGTTCTTTCTTTTTTTTTTTTTTATTATTACTACCATTGAACATTTATTAAAATTCCATAAAAACTCAACAAGAAAAAGAGCTGTATAATTTTTTTTTCCGGGGTATAAGAGCTATACACTTAAAGCGATATATTGCAACCCTTTAGGAAAAAAAAAAAAAAGATATTTCAATAGTTTAATTTATAAAATATTTCCTAACTCTTTAGTTTTTACAATAGGAATTACAAACTCAAATAAAAAGGCTGACAAAGTGAACAATAACATAAAATAAAATAAAATTATTTAACAATCTTATCCAATTAAGGTAAGAAATTACGTCAAGAAAAAGTAATTCCTGTCACTTTCGTGGACATTGGGGAAATTATCTCATAGAAAACTAATCGACAGAATGTTGAGTAGCCATTAAGATATGGACGAATAAAAATAAGAGACTTTAATAATAATACACTAATAATTTGTTTTCGTGATCCAAGGCTTGGCAAAATATTGCTTTATTCAAGTGCGGACTTATCCCTTTGTTTCGTTATTTAGGTCAACACTCCTCTAAAACTTACACGAAGGAGAAGAATTAATGATGGCCAAAGCGGATTGGCCACGTAAAATGGGGTAATTAATTGCGGAATAGAGGTTTCTGACCTTTTACTGTTCTTTTAAATATATCACCAAATTTTTAATAGTAATGAACACCGAAAGAAGTTGAAGTACTCTAGCTATATCATGGCATGCAACAGTGTAATTTTGGTTTACTGTTTTGCCAAAATTGTTGAGATCGGAAGAGCACAGTAGTTTCCAATGTTTGGTAAATAACTGTTTTATCGCTGCAACGGCTTATGATTACTAAGAAGTATGTGATTTTTAGTAATATCTTAGTTCATTATTGTATTTGTATATGGTAACTTGAATTATTTTTTCTTTTATAAAATAATATGTATTAATGATATTGTATAATATTTTCACAGAGAATGTTAAACCAATAAAAATTGAATTATCGGTTAAAAAAAATAGCGATTGAATTGCAAACGTCCAACAATAGGAAACAACTATGTGAAATGTCAAATTCACTAAATAATAAAGATACAAAAAATATAATAAAGACATATATAGTGCACAATCAAATAAATATGACTCTACCAAAGAAAACTTATGATTCAATGAGAATCTGGCAGAAGGAATATCATAAGGAAAAGACGAGGCAGAAATTTTCCTTTTCCTCTTTTTAGAGGTTAAATTTGATATTTTAATTATAACTAGTGCTGCTCTCATGCATTGTATGGGAAAATATATTCTCTAAAAAAAAAGTAAATATACAATGAAACTAAAAATTGCTATTTCTAACAATAAAAAAGAATCCAATGTATAGTCTACTATAATTTAAAAATAAATTATCTCTAAGAGATTAACCAACTTGATAAAACTTATCTTTACAATAAAGATTATAGGAAGTAATGTGCCCTAACACTCGAAATGAACGTGTCAAAAATATTAACGATTTAACTAGTTATGTATGCTTGAATGAACAAATAATCGGATGAAGTAAGAATAATTTGATGAAATATGAATAACTACAAACTAAGTTTCTTTGACATTTATATTATAATAAAATAGGAGAGAATTGAAATCAAACATGAGTCCCTGAAATAGAACAGCCCATATAATACGTGCAAATATGATCCTGGTAATTATATTAGAAGTAATTAAATTTAAGCATATCATCGCAACTCACAAGAGCAATAACATAACCTCCTTCTTTGACAATTAAAATTATATACCTTAATGGTAAATCATCAGAATCATCAACACCATATACATCTAAATCAAAAATCCACTGTGATTTCTACAAAATAAAAATATAAATGTGGAAATTTGAGCACATAAACATTAAAACACCACTATAATTAATCTACATAATTCGCATAATAAAAAGGTCTTAAACAATTTATCAAAGAGTAAAGGTAGACCATAATGACCAAGGCAATTAAGATACCTCTAAAAATTAAGGAACAAAAAAAAGATTGAGAAATCTAATGAAATGAGAATGTAATGAAAATGATCCCTTCTTATACAAAAACATCACAACTCCATTTATTTTAAATCAGCCGTACTCTTTCAATTGTAAGTACCATTTCATTGAGACGGACTACAAATATTTACTAACAAATATAAAAAATCTACAACCATTACATTCATTAAATTTCTTAAGATTCATTATAATAGTGTATCTTATTTTTTTAAGGATTTATGCTCAAATATATCTATAGAATAAATAAAAATACCATGGCTACAAATAAGCCGTTACAACCTCAAGGAATAAAGCTAAAGTGAGAGCCAACAACAACTTAACTTATATTAGAGGAGTTAAGAAATAATATGTTCCAAGAAAAAAAAGAAAAAGAATATGATAATATAACTTTAGATATATATATAAAAAAAAGAGCCTACTTTTCTGTTCTACTACAAATGGCAAAGTAACATTGTGCACTCAAGCAATCAAGTTTTTGTGTGAAAAAATATTCTATTATTCTCTATGCACCATGTTAAAGAGATCTCGCCAAATCATATTATTCGGAAGAAATCGATTGAAAGAATGCTGTGTCATTTTATCAGTGTAATGATAATCTAAATTGATATTGAGCAAAAGTCTTTTATGCTTGCAGCCTGATAGGAACATATGATAAGATATAGATTTTGGCAAGAATCCTTTAATATATGGAATTAAGGCCCTTTCAGTCAAGGACATTCCAAAATTCAAATTAGGAAACGATGACATTGGAAAGGAAAGTGAGAAGAAATATATTTGTATTATGAGTAAAAATTGGGCAAAATATTATTGGAAAGAGCCCTTTTTATGTATGGTATGGAATTCCACAATTCGAATTATAAGATTATGAGGAAGGAAAGGAAAGTGGGAAGAAATATACAAATTTGGGGAAAATTAAAAAATAAAAAATAAACAATACACATCACAACCGGTACCTCAAGCAACTTACCGCAAGTATTACAGTAGAAAAAAGAGTGGGAAAAAGCCAAATGGCACTTAAGTACCTTTATATATAGATCTATAGATTAATTGGACAAGCTAAAAGTGGTATCTAAAAAGTTACAAATGTGTTGTTTCTCAAAATATGTTGTGATATCTTATTGCTTCTCCAATAAGCAGCACTTAGTTGGAAATTAGCAAACATTTTAATTAACTGGGCTTCTAAAAAAGGTAGAAATTGTCCCTCCAAAAGTGATTGTAGTTTGTTACTCTTCCTAAATGTTCATAACATAAACGCTCAATCAATTATTAATTAATTAATAAGTACGTTTGTAAAAAAATAATTAATTAATAAGCAAATATTTGAATTAATGGCAGATTTCAAAATTTTAGATCGGAAGAGCGACATGTGTCCATATATTATACTATCATTATTATTATAAATAAATAATATACTTGATGTTACTTTAAAAAAATATATATACTTGATGCTAATTACAAATTGCAGAATTTTTAACTGAATCAAAATGACATGTGTCCATATGCTACTTGCTATAGATGTATAAAATGTGAGTATGAAACTAAGCCCGTGGTTCATGGATCTAGCTTATTATTATTACTAGTAATTTCAACTGTTTGTCGCCTAGGTAGAATACCAAATAATAAATAATGAATGAAGTAAAAATGTATAACGCAAAACCATAAACCTAAGAGAAAAAAATACAATCTAGTATTTCACATGTGCGTTGAATAGGAAAAAAACTATTTGAAAGTAATTAAAAACAAATTAATACACAACTACATAAAAATAAGTTAAAGAGCTAGAATTGCTACTCAAAGAACAATTTATCTTTTAAATTCTAGTGCAATGAAAAACAAAGAAAGTAGTAAAGTGCTTAAATAGATATCTTAATAGGTTTACAAACTCTATAAGAAAATAGACTAACAAATAGGACCAAAACAAAAATTTTAGCTCAAAATAAAATACAAAAGACACAAATAAATATAGTAGATGGATTCAAATGCCAAAAATTCATTATTATAAGTGGCAAAGCGACTGATTTAGTAAACCTCGTTAAGCTATCTCAAACCCATATATTACATGTTGAAAACAAACATCGTATGATGTGGACACTAGATTATCTAGTACCTAATTAGAGTATATTGGTCGTCTGTTGAATGTGCCAAAATAATAAATATCTCTTCAAAAAAATTTAAAAAATTTGTAGAAGAGGAGAGTAAGGGTCAAACCTGCTTTCTTACAAAATTACTAACTCTAGATAACAATAAGCTATGCTACCTGGCTTATCTAATTAAAAAAGTTCTTTAATTAGATCGAACCGTTTGGACAACCTAGAACAAGCCTCTAGATTTAGAACAACGGTTGAATGAAGAATTAGGAAAATAAGTTAATCTAAGCAGTAGATTCACACGCTTGATCTATTTAACTTAGGTTGTGTTACTCCTAATGATTAACAATCATTACTTACTACTGAGAATTAGGACAAACAAAAAAATTACGGATTGAAACTCCAACTCTTGCAATAGAAAATCAATTGTCCAAAATAGTAGGCCTAAATTATATCAAACAATCAATATTTATAAATATAGAAAATAGAATAATACAAGTAATTTCATAAAAGAGTAAGAAATAACGTAACTGAAATCGATTAATTAAAAAAAAAAAAGAAGTAGCAACAACGTTCCCTTGAACTAGAAGAAGAGAAAAGTTAGCCTTGTGGGCTCGCTCTGGCAAATCTTTCTCCAAACTTGTCTTCTTTGTAAAAGTAAATTATTATATGAAGTTATGTGAAGTTTTTAATTTCCTAAGTCTTGACCCCTTTATATAAGGTCCAAAACCCTAAAAGAAAAGAAAAAAATTGTGTACAAGATACTACCGAAAAAACAATTCTAGTTTAACAAGGAAAATAAAAGGAATTCGCGCGTAGGGCACAGTGCAGCTGTACAGGAAGTCACTGCGTCCGCGCAAGGCAATCTGTTGGAAAATCCCTCATTGGTGCAGGCGCACCAATCCGGTAGTGCGCCCGCGCTGCCTTTGCTATCAGTTCCACCAATACTGGTGCGGCTGCATGAGGATGAGGTGCAGCCGTACTAGTCTTCTCTTTTTTCCCCTTTCTTTTGGCCCTTCACGTTTTGTTGCTCGACATCTTAGTCCCCTGAGCTCTAAAATTCTTGCACTGTGTGCCCGAACTGGATTCTTTTTAGTTTTTCCTTGATCCCATAGCAAATAAATAAACTAAACATAAATAAATATTTTCACATAACAAAACACAAAATAAAACACTAGTATGGAGAAATTAAACAATCTAAGATCGCACCAATCATATATCCTGCCTAGCTTCTTAGTTTATTTTTTTGGGTGTTAAGCATGTAATCTAGATATATCTAGCTCGCATATGATTACAGAAACGAAACTTGACACCATAACGTGGAAACCCAAAAAGGAAAACCACAGGCAACTTTGTCACTGGACAAACAATGCACTAACTTGTGAAGGTTTAGTATAGAGAAAAGAGAGTAAGTGATATAGCAATATACACTAAACACACAAAAAGAAAACTTGTATAAGAAGTCCCTTTTTTACACTATTTGTCATGTTATGAAGACAACTCCTATTACTCCTTCTCTTCTTCTCTATCGCGCTTCTCTGGAAACATACATCAAGCTCCCAGAAATGTCCCGAACTCATCAATAGATGCTTGAACTCCTAAATCCTTCAACCTTGTGTGGAAAGTTCCATGTACATTGTTGGTTGCCTGCCAACTTAACTTTGGAGATGCCAAACTAGAATACAACTTGAACTCATTGGAGATCAATTTGCAAAGCATCATGAAGATCGGATTTTGCTTCAACTTTGTTCATGAATTTGGTGTTTCACTATGAGAGAATAATGTTCCTATATATCATAGTCTTTGGACCATTTTACAAGATCTCGAGAGAAAAGGAAACTATTGCATATAAGTTAAACCTAACAAGAAAGGAAAGTTATTAGTATATATGCTATTATTACCATATTTTTTTTCTTGCAACTAGAATAAACTTAAAATAAATGACTTAACCCTAAATAAAGATGGTAAGTAGCATTCTCATGCACTCGGTTAAGAAATTTATGTGTTACTTAGCTCCTAAGAAAATAACTAAACGTAAATTATTTTCTTGTTGACTAAGAATAAAATTTGCATGCTCGAAAATAATATATAACTCGACACACTCCATACAAATAATGTATAACTAATTTTTGACACTTAATGAAAAATTAGGAATGCCAACTTGATTGTATTAAAAATCTCCCCCTTTGGCATTTCTAATTTTTCAAAACCTCTAGTATCTCAGTGTCAGAAATTTCCAAAGGCTGAAAAATGTAAGTGATTAAGCACAACATAATTCCCCCCCCCCTTAATAGAGAAAACTCCCCCTAAAATATATCAAATCACAAAATAACGTGCAGTAAAAACATGTATCAGAGTAACATATCAAAGTTAGATATATCCTAATCAGCCATTGTTCTCTCCTCTTTTTCAGTAAAGAAGAAAAGTCAAATATATCCTGCAAAAACTTCAGTTAATAGAATACTTAAAAATTAAGGATAAAACCATGAGGTTCAAACTTTTCTTCTTACAATAGAGTTATTAGCTTAATCATAAAAAGGGTTTAAAATATCAAAACATAAAATATATCACCCATCAATAGAAATTTAAAAATAACAGAAATTTTAAATGACTGTTTCAAAACATAGCAAGTTTTGAGAATATCTCAGTGCTTCCTTTCTTCTTACATTGCTTCCTTGCTGTCATGCTTCATTTATCTTTTTTGGATTTCTTGGTTTTCTTCTTCTCCTCCTCCTCTTCCTCCTCCTCCTGGTGTTCGACATCTTTTTCAACTTCTCTTTTATTGTTCTTCTTTAAGGCAGTTGTCTTAGATGCATTTAAAAGATCTGCTGCTGGATCTGCTCCATCCTGCTTCTGACTTGCACCTGCTTCTATTGCATTCATATATGCCCTCAGAAAGGCTAAAACATCTTCATATTTGTAGGCAAATGTTTGACTATTCAAAAGTTAACAATGAACCGTCAGATTGCACAAAGGATTATGAGAATGCCAAAAGTCAGTTAATTATTTCCTGAATCCTAATAGTTTAGCTTCAAGTCTGGATATATGTTGCTTCAGTTCCTCTGTGTCCTGCTCAGTTGATCCCATAGAAGTATAGGATTCTACTATTGGTCTGAAAAATTTAGCACAGTGATCCATTCTTAGCAGTGTTAGTGGTTGTGACAACTAATCTCCTAACCTATCTTCAACTCCATGGTCTTTCAAGTATTGATGTATAATCCAAGGGAATGGAAGTTTACATGTCTTATAATGCCTAGGACCACTGTCAGATATACAACCTTTAGTCATATCATATACATGCTTTCCCCAATCAAATAGTTTCTTAGCCCCCAACTAATATAGTAAAAGTGCCCTGAATCTGTTTATGTTGGTCATGTGAATAAGTGGATCCAAATTAGTCATCACAAATTTGTATAGCAACTTGTATTTCAGTAATGATAGGTGTGGAATTTACATTAATTAAATACGCTAATTTGTGTTTAAGTGTATTAACTTTTAGTTAAAAGGATTATTTACGTGTGTATTCATCATATTTTGGGGTGTAGTCCAAGAGAAAGGGTAGCAGAATAAGTTTTGGTGGAATTTGGACAAAGTTTGCATAGATTTTAGGAAGTTTGGATCAATGGCGCAAGCATCTGGAAGAACGGGGACCAAAAGAGACCAAGGAAAAGTTTTTGGACTAAAACAAAAGCCAAATGAAGTTTGGATAATGATGCGGCCACAAGCTTTGCTTGTTGCGGCAACAAATCAACATTAGAGGGCTAGAGTCGCACATTCAACCATACAGCCACAAGGCGTTGGGCTTGTGGCCGTAAAGACTAACTTAGAGAGCAGAATTTTTGAAGAATAACCATATGGCTGCAAGGTGCTTGGCTTGTGGCCGCAAGAGCGCTTTTGAAATTTCAAAATATAACCATGTGGACACAAGAAACAAGGCTTGCGGCAACAATAAATTGTACAATACGGGTGCAGGGAGAGGGAATTGTGGGCGAATGTTCAAATAAAGCTCTAAGCAAAATTGTACCATGCGGCCGCAGACATGGACCCTTACAGCTGTACAGTAGGTCGGCTGAAGATTTTTATTTTTCTTACTTTAGTACAATTCTTGTTTTGGTAGGCTTTTTGCATGAAAATTTAACCTCTTCTTAGGACCTACAAGGCTCTTATAAATAGGTCTAGCCTAGTTTTGAGTTGGAGACATCCATACATAGATTAAATTACATTATTTTCTTCAAGTAGCTCATAGAGATTGTTTAGGAATTTTTAGAGTTCAAGTTTGAGATTGAAGAAGAAGATTGGTGCAACACTCTTCATTCTCATTCATTTTCTTAATAAACCCGGTCATGAATTCTAACTTTCTTCTCTTATTCTTTACTAATTTATCTTTATTAATTGTAACTAATTATTTTTATTGGGACGAGCAATGTCGCCCCGTTGTGAATCCTGGTTGCTTGTTCGTTGGTTCAATGCCTACGAATTGGTTTTTAGTTAATTCTTTATCATTGTTTTGTATGATTTTCACTTATTTGGCATACAGATGGGTGGTTGTTTATTGTTTTGTATTAAACTCAAGAGAGGAATGCATAAATTCGATTAGGCGATAAAAGACATTAATTTAGACAAGACAAAGAGATTTGCTTGTGGTTAGTGCAATCACTTAAATTGAACTTCGGGGATATTTGTATGATTTCTTTGTTATTAATGCATTTGAGATGGTTGATAATGCGCTCACTTAGAGACAGGTGACGGTGTCTAATTGAGTAGAATTCACTAACTTCGAGAGGGGTAGTTGATTAACTATGTGAAATTCGATCATTAACTAAAATTGACTTTTGTTTTGAATCAATGAATGGGGAGCTAGGAGAAGAAATGATGGTGAAATTGTGAGTCCCAAGTTCACAGAAATCTTGAAGAAAATTTTAAGCATCACCTTATTCATTCTTAATTACTTATTTTGTTTTCTTAATTTTATTTATTTATTTTCTTTCTAAACAACTCAAGATTTCGATCATTTCAATTAGAGTTTGAATTGGTTTTCAGTATTTAAAACTTTCTTCGTTGAACGATAACTCAGACTCAAAATCCACTCAATTACTTGTTTGATTTTTTGCAATTGTGGATTTCATACATATTTTTAGTGAACAAGTAACATATGTGCTACCCTAAATTCTAATCTCTTAGCTGGTCATTTTGATCCAATAAGTTCCTTAGCTGTCTCATTGTTGAATATATTCCGCTTGTTATTCTCATTAATAGTGAACTGTCTAGCCCCTATCTAGCTTTACAGACTATCTAGTGTGAACCTCACCATTCTCTCCCTTATATAAATTTTAAATGTAAATGGACACTTAGAGTCGCCAAGATTAATATTTGCCAAAAATTCTCTAACCATTGTTTCATTAGCTTTTCTATAACAGTCAAATAATTTTTCAACTTTGAAAATTTTCACCATGTCTCCCAGACCAATTTCCTCAAAATCAGTAAACATTGTCCTCATTTCATACTGAAGCTTTCTATAAGTCACAAACTTCTTAAAGAGTTTAGCAGTTTTGTTATCATGAAAGCGATAATTATAAGGAATGAAAGAATCTCTCACGTTTTTGATCTCTGTATAATTAAAGGCCTTTGTATCATCAGGATATGTCCCGTTCTCATCTGATTCCTTTAATGTTGAGTCCTCACTAGATATGACCTGATCTGGTAAGTCTGTTCCTTCTTTCAATTTTGAGTGACTTTTTTTTCTTGGACTTCCAATAACTACTCATATTGGTCTCCACTTGGCAGGAATCTTTTAAGTTTCTCTACAACTTTCTGCTTTTCCTTTATGATTTCCTCCATTTTCCTCTTCTTTTTTAAAGAATTTTTCACAATCTCATCATCATTAGCTGAAAATTCCTTAGACCATTCCTCTTCCTCTTCAGTCTCATACTTCACTCTCTTTTGATTTATCATGTAACTTTTTGAACTTCTACTTCTGCTTCTCCTTCTTTAGAATTGTCCTTCATAGAATACAAAGAGAATTTATCCTGTTCTACCGTATCTTTTCCTAGAGATTTCGCTACTCTTCCTCAACAAATTATTGCTGAGTCTCTTCTGGGTCTGTATGCTGTTGACTGTTCCCAATTTCGTTAGGGTTTTCAAGAACCTTAGCAGTTGAATGCAAAATTTCCTAAATATTTGGGCTTCTTATAGAATATCCTCCTGCTAAACTTCTGGAATGGGATTTTCTAGTCGGATTGCCTGTGGTTTAGCTTCTGGCACACCTTGGTTCTGATTTTACTGTCAACAATAGGTAATACTAGAGGAATTGGAATTTCCTCTTGTGGCTATTGGTTTCCAACTGCATATGGGTTTTGATTTTGTTCTTCTTGCTGTTATGGCAAAACATATAACAATATCGCCCAAAGAGGATCGATCTAGTATGGCATCTCTACTAGGTTGTCGATTTGTGTTTCTCATGGCGGATGTATCTGAATTTATGGTTCGACCTTGGATTTGGTGGAATTTGTTCCTGTAGTTTCGTTGGAGGATGAATTTGTTCTTGATTTACCGTCATCTCAGAAGATTGCAATTGACCCTCATTTATCTTATTCTTTTTTGGAGTTCTGCCTCCACGAGTAGTATAACGACCTAGTATAACGACCACCTCTACCCCTGCATTTAGTACCAGTTTCGGCAGTGCTCTTTCTGGCCATGTTCTCTGTGATTATTTTTAAAAGAAACACAAGAGAACTCGAAAAGATTTTAGAAAAAGTTAAAGCAATTTTGAGAGAGAGAAAAAAATATGGCAATTAGGGTTAGAAGAAAAAATGGGAAGTTTATATGAATGGAGGGAAACTGAAACGTTTCAGAAGTTTTAAAAATTTGCCTTTTAGAAAATTTAAAAACTGTATGAGTAGTTTACGTGTAACTGCCACAATTGTAAGCTCAGCCAAATGTATCCTGTGTAACCCATCAAGTAAAATTCTGGATGCATTTGGGCTAAATGCAAATAGGCAAATGTATACAAATGTAATAATACCAATCTATTATTGAATTACGGTACTGAATACTTTCCAAAATACCTGTTGAAGTTCACACTATGAAGTATTTAGCCAATTAAGCTATTCTTAGTGGAAGGAATTGTTATGATTTTTTTCTTTATCTTTTTATATGGTCAATCTTGACTCCACTTTGCACCTTGTGAGGACTTGACTTATTGAGCCTTATGAGTGATGCAGAAAAAGACTAATCATCTAAACAATTCTTTTAACAAAGAATACAACTTTTAAGTTCTCAGTTTACTTTACGTTTTCTATAATTTTGAGCATTGTCTTCTAGGGGTAAAGCTACCTGTATCACTTAACGACTTAGTTGACTAGTAGCTTTTTTCCTTAATAACCCTGGCCCTTAGACATTATTGGTTGTATATAGTGTCGAAGAGTGTAGATACTGACCATAGTTCTACATCAAATTTATGACCTTCAATCAGTAGCTCTTTATAGTGTAAAATAGGCAGGATGTATTCTATTTATGTATTTACCAATTTATCATTATGGAATAAGGAGAATAAGTCTTAACTGGTCTCTTTATGTGCATCTTCCTCCAAGTATCTCAACGATATCCTGCGCATATAAAGTGACTTGATTAATATTTACATGAATGACACACAATTCACACAAATGAAAAATGCAAAGACAAAAATTCTTTTGTTTTTCTGAATTTTTCTTATTTCCCCATTTTTTTTGTGTTTTTCTGCCTTTTTTCTTAATGTTTTAATTTTTTTAATGATTTTTTGAGAGCCAATTTAGGCTATATGAAAGCTCCGATATGTTTTCTCAAATTTTCAAACCTAGATGCATCTAATGTTATAGTAAACAGATCTATAAGCTGATTTTCTGTCTGATCATACTCAAGGGCAATCACTTTCTGTTCAACCAACTCTCTTATGAAATAATGCCTTGTATCTATATGTCTGGTCCTAGAGTGTTGAATTTGATTTTTTGAAATGTTAATTGCACTTGTATTATCATGTAACATGGTGGCATGATCCTGAGAGATTCCGCAGTCTTCCAACATTTGTTTCATCCATAGAAGCTATGTGCAACAACTTCCTACAAGTATGTACTCTATTTATGGTATCTCAATGAAATAAAATTTTGCTTTTTGTTCATCTAAGCAACCAGGTCACTCCTAATACAGAAACATCCTCCTGAAGTGCTTTTTCTGTCATCAATTGCCTACCCAATCAACATATGAGAACCCCTCTAAATCATTATTGGTATCCTTAGAAAACCAAATTCTATAATCTATAGTTCCACTAGCATATCTGATTATCCCTTTAACTACAACCAGATGCGTCTCTCCTGTCTTTGACTGATATCTTACAAACACACTTATGCTAAAGGATATGTCGGCCTAGTTGCTATAAGATACAATAAAACTCCCAATCAAGCCGCGATATAAAGTAGGATCAATCTCGTTCCCTTGATCATCTTTAGACAATTTCAAATTGGCAACCAATAGAGTTCTCCTTGGTTTAGCATCTTCCAAGCCAAATTTCTTGACCAGATTTTTAGCATACTTAGTCTGAGAAATAAATATGCTAGATATGTCTTGCTTCACCTGTAATCCCAGAAAGAATATAAGTTCACCTACCATGCTCATTTCAAACTATATTTGCATGGTCTTAACAGATTCTTTTGTCTTGGCTTCTGAAGTTGATACAAACACAATGTCATCCACATATATCTGAGCAACAATAATTCTCTTCTTTAATTGCTTGATGAATAAGGTCTAGTTAGTACCTCATGCTGTGTAGCCTTTGCAAAAAGGAATGTGGCGAGTCTCTTATAGCAAGCTCTAGGAGCTTGTCTCAGACCATAGAGAGCCTTCTTCAACCTGTACACATGATTAGGATTCTGTGGATCTGTGAATCCAAGTGATTACTCAACATATGCTATTTCATTTAGAATGTCATTGAAAAATGCACTATTCACATCCATCTAGTATAACTTGAAGTTGACATGACATGCTACTGCAAGTAATAATATGATTGATTCAAGTCTGGTTACTGGTGCAAATGTTTTATCAAAATCTATACCTTCCATTGGGTATATCCTTAAACCACAGGTCTTGCTTTGTTCTTTATGTTCTCTTGCTCATCTAACTCGTTTTTAAGACCCATTTTGTTGCAATGACATTGTCATCAGAAAGCCTTGGCACTAGTTCCCAAACCTGATTTCTTTCAAACTGATTCAATTCTTCTTGCATTACTTGAACTTAATTTTCATCTTGCAAAGGTTCTTTCACATTCTTAGGTCACATGTTACCAAATTCTTGTGCAAATCTCTTCCTTGTCACCATTCCTTTAGCTTGAGATATGATGTTGTCAACTATTGTGCTTTCTGAATTCTGGTAGATGGTCTTCTCCCTGGATCAAGTTCTGGTTCAGGTTTTATCTCATATTCAGATTCTGTAACTTATTTATTCTAGCCCAAATTGGATATATCTTGCATAGGACTATCTGATCTATCTCTGTCCATTGAGACGAGATATGTCCTGAAATAGTTCTGTCATTCTGATTCTGTCCTGTGATTTCTTCTAGTATCAATTTCAGGTTCTTGTGAATAAATTGAGTAGTCAGTAGTATCATCAACTTTAACACTAATGGATTCAACAATATTTTGAGTATGCATGTTGTAGGCTCAGTAAGCACTACTATTCTCAGAATAATCGACAAAGACTCCTTCATCAGATTTGGCATCAAACTTACCTAGATGATCTTTATCGTTCAAGATATAGCATTTACCATACCAAAAATGTGGAAATTGCTCAACCTCGGTTTTATGCCTTTTCAAATTTGATATGGAGTCTGATTAGTTCCAGGTCTAAGTGTAGCCCTATTTATGATGTAACATGTGGTGCTGATTGCTTCAGCCCATGAGTTTGTATGTAATTTTTTACTGTTTAGCATGACTTTAACCATCTTCTGCAAGTTCCTAGTTTTCTTTCGACTACATCATTTTGTTCAGGGATTCTAAGTGCAGAAAACTCATGATGACACCATATTTCTCACAGAAATTAGAAAAATTAGAATTATCAAATTCTCTGCTATGATTACTTCTGATTCTTTTCAAGATAACACTTTCATTGGATTTTTCATTAGAGAGCTTCCGGAACAAAACAAGAAATCTGTCAAACGCATCAGATTTTTCTCTAATAAAATCAACCCATGTAAATCTAGAAAAATCATCAACACAAACATGTATATATCTCTTGCAGCCTGTATTCTTAGTTTGAATTGGACCCTTAAGATCTATATGTATAAGTTTAATAGTACTGGCAGTAGATATGTGCTAACCTGCCTTGTGTGAGCTCCTGATTTGCTTACCTTTTTGAGATGGTACACAAATATCTTCAAAAATCAATTTTAATTCTGGTAAGCCTCTTACGGCTCCACTTTTGGTCAATCTGAGTAGACTTAGAAAATTCATGTGACATAATTTTTTGTGCCAAAGCTCTACATAGTTAGTGCTAGTAATTTTGCAAGAATAATTGTGATTCAAAGTATAACACTTATCACTAGATTTAATAGCTTTCAGTAAAGTTTTTCCTAACAAGTTGACTTTGCATTAAGTTCAAAAACTTTACATGCAGGTTTGGAAAATAGCACTTGAAGATTATCACCTCACAATTTACTAACACTCAATAAATTAGCTTTTAAACCAACAACATATGCTCATTTTTTAAAATGCGTAAGCCTTCAATGCTTATATCTGCTGACCCTTCAAAATGTTACAATACCTGTCTCACCTTTTTGGTAGTGGACAACCGATTTAGATCACCAGTCATATGTCTAGAACATATACTATCAAAACACCAAGTGTTAAAAATAAGAGCACTTAAGGAAAGTTTAACATTATAACTCTTGTACCTGCCTTTTTTTACCCAAACCTATTTAACCTTATCTTTTGCTTCAGGCAGCTTAACTTTGTGTTTGTTGATCAAGTCAATGTATGTTTGACAGTTAAAAGTTAATGTATCTTTGAATGTTAAAAACATCATGACCAAATTCACCACAAAAGCTACAAGTTACTTGTCTGACCTTACCATACACCTAGGAATTCTAAACTGTTCTAATAGTTGTTACAAGCTAGTTTCTGGTATTCTGCTGTTGTTTTGGTTGACGGTTGTTCTAAATAGTTTTGCTTGTATAAGGTCTAGATATATCCTGATTGGCTCCAGAATTCTGTTCTTGCACTGCAAATTCCATTTGGAAAATTTTCCCTGATACTTTCACAAAAAATATTTGTTTAATAGTGTATTCACCGAGTCACGGAAAGTCGGCACGGGTCGAAGGTCAACAGAAGTCAATGGTCAATGGGTCTTGAGAGTAGACCCTGAGCACCTTACCTAACCCAGCGACCTGTCTACCCATCGACCACCACATATAGCGACTTAGTCCAACGACTTCAAGGGCAGCCTTACTTTGTCCCTCCCACGGCTAGGGTATACAGACACCTCGCCAGCGAGCTCATAGATGCTTTAGCCAAAAGTTGTGATCCAATCAATGTAATGGGCATGCTAACTCTGCAGACACTTGGGAGCCCACATGAAGAACCTTATCCCTAATAGTTGTTGGGACCCCCACATCGAGTACAATATGGCAATTACTTGTACCATGCGCGGCTCAGACAACTGATAGTCAAAAAGAGATGTCTAATCTCAGTCGATTAAACCTTTGTGTCATGCATGTGGGGCCACAATAAATGTTTGTTATTATCACTCCCAAGCAAAAGACAATTGTGCACTATATATAGAAGCAAACAGAAATGAGAAAGGGTTCGACATCCAATACTCTCATTCTTCTAATCTTCTAAACTTTGTATTTGCCCTGTTATCACAGAAATTGTTGGCTCCTCTTTCCTTTATTGTATATATTGATCACTACATGAATTTCCCATAAAAATAAATCTTGTTTGTTGAGTCTAAAGCTAAATTTGCTATCAACAAATTGGCGCCATCTGTCGAAAACTTACAAAAAGCTATGTAAAGCAAACTTCTTGTGACGTCTAACCTCTAGTAAAAGGAAATGAGGGGAAGACACTCCGAGAGTTAGGAGACAAGAACTAACGATGTCAAACCTTTCTCGACTCCCGCGAAGACCAAGGAATTGCCAGTGCCAGCTCCTCACGGAGCTTCGGCGATAGAAACTTCTTGGCAATAAGATAAGGCCCTTACCAAAGAAGTGTAGCGGCTGTAGCAACGCGGTCTATCAATTTCCCAACAAGGCAGTGAGATACCTGCTATGAGGGTGGATTCTTTAGAAAAATGCATCAATGGGGGCTTAAGCCACGTCCTAATGTGAGGGTCCAACCGGCCAGTCTCCAACACGAAGGCCATGCCAAATTCCCTTAAAGATGTGGTTGGGAACCGCGCTCATCCCAGATTGGCCCCACGGCTTGGGCAAGACCAGAAAAGGCTGAGATTGCCTAAGCCTTCGTGACTTAGCGGCCACTTGCAAAAGAGGAAGGGCTCAGTGCCCACTCATGCTTATAGACAAAAATCAGACCCTCCTTGGCAAGTTCTTCGAGGTGCTTGGCCAATCCTTCCATAGGTCCACAAGAAGAGTACAATAAGGAAGCAACTGAACAACCTTAAAGGAGAACCTTCTAACCGAACGGAGGATCAGGGACCGTTGGCCCCAACCAGGTCAGTCACCATCCTCACTGAATATGTAGAATATTTATTCAACCTTTTGAATGGCGGTGCAATTCTATTCAAGCCGAAGCCTGTGAAAAAGCAGGTAAAGAATGCGGACCAATCAAAGCAAGGTAAGCATCACAAGGTCGTAGGACACAGCAGAGACGACTGCAGGCATCTAAAGAGTGAGATTGAGTGGTTGATGGGGTGAGGATGCTTGGGTGAACACATAGCAAATTGCCAAAGGATAGACACTCAAGCTCGTCCTCTAGCGGACCTCGAAACCTGAGCTCCAGCAGCTAGGGCCTTGAGTAAAGCCTGGATTTGCTATCACTCACCTAAGAAGCACTTATCCCCTCCCATTTAGGCTCATTCTCCCCATATGACACAGGTTCCAGTAGTCAGCTTAACCCTCATGTAAGCGCCTTAACTATTGCCATGACAGTCACCGGTATCAAAATCCACGAGGCTTCAGTGGATAGCGGCAGTACCGTGAACGTTATTTATTGGAACGGTTTCAAACAAATGCAAATTGACTAAAAGGTCGTCATGCCTTGTGGGGTTAAACTCCAAGGCTTTACCGGGGGATCAGGTAGAGGCCAAGTATCAGGTCACGCTTCCGGTGGAAATAGGGGATGAAACGCACACCGTAAGAATTCTCACAGATTTCTTCATAGTAGACGTGCCATCGGCTTAAAATGCCATATTAGGTGTCCCCTCTTATACGAGCTTAGGACCATGACCTCCATATTCCATCTCACTATAGAATTCCTAACCCACTAGCGGGACTACTGTCGTACGTGGCAGCGAATTAACCTATCCTGAGCCTGACCAGGAGTATGTCTTAAGCATAAAACCTCTCCTGGAAATTCTTACTCTCGACCCAAGAGCTAGCGACCCCGGTGCACAAGCCAACTCGGGTGACGAGCTCAAAGTTATAAAGCTGAGTGACGTATAGCCAGAGGATACCCGGCCATTTCGAAATCTTCAATCAGTGTGGTCTTAATCAAAACAAAAGGACTGCTCCAGCTCCCAGTCTATTACGTAAGCCATGCCTTGCACGTCGCGGAGCTCAGATACCCCCATGGAGAAGCTAGCCTACGCTCTCTTATTCGCTTCCAAGAAGCTCCGACCTTACTTCCTTGAGCATACAATCGACGTCCTGATGAGCGCTCCTCTAAGGCAGGTTCTTTTAAAACCTGACCTATCAGGTCGCTTGGTCAAATGGTCGATAGAACTCCGCCAGTATGACATCAACTATAAACCAAGGACCGCCATCAAGGGACAGGCCCTAGCCGACTTTATAGTTGAGCACACTCCCATTGAGCCCAACCTCAGTTTATAAAGTGGGTCAGAACTATACGCCGAAGGATCCTCTACCAGCCATGCTTCTGGAGTCAGAATCGTCGTCGTCAATCCTACTGAGAATTATTATTGTCAGCCTATTTGGTTTGGTTTCCCCACGACAAACGAGGAAGTTGAATATTAAGCTGTCCTAGCTGGGGTCAGCATGGCAAAATCCAAGGGCATCAAAAGGTTGGTCATCAAGAGTGACTCTCAACTTGTGGTAAACTAAATAAGCAGTGCCTACGAGGTGCGGGGCAAAAAGCTTTCCCAGTACCAGAGCAAACTTCTGGAAGAAGTGAACGGCCTGGAACACTTTGAGATCACGCAAATCCCGAGAGCTGAAAATAGCCATGCTGATGCTTTCGCAAAGTTAGCAACTAGTAAGGGGGTAAGCGAGCTTAGCAGCATCCCAATTGGCGAGTTAGCGACCTCATCCATTGACAAAGCAAAGATACCAATGGCAGAAGTCCGTCCCTCAAATAGCTGGATGGACCCTATCATCCAGTTCTTAAAAGGAGGGACTGGCTCCCTCAGGTGTAGAGGCCAGAAAGCTGAGACATTGGGCAGCCAAATTCTCACTAATCGATGGAAAGCTATACAAGAGAAGTTTCGCTGAACTTTCGCTAAGATGTCTCGACCCCCTGAGGTGTGAGCTATTTTAGAGGAAGTATACTCTGGAGCCTGTGGTAACCACTCGGCCGGACTGGCTCTTGCATACAAAATCCTAAGGCAAGGATACTTCTGGCCCAGTGTCTGAAAGGATACGATCGATTTCACCAAGACTTGCAACAAATATCAAAGATTCGCTCCCCTGATTAGGAGCCCCCAGAAGAGTTAACCTCAGTCACAAGACCGTGGCCCTTCTCTAAGTGGGGGATTGATCTCATCGGTCCGCTCCTAAAAGGTAAGGGAGGAACTTATTTCACCAGTCGCTGTTGATTACTTTATACAATGGGTCGAAGCCGAAGCCCTCGCCACCATCACGGAACAAAAGATGACAAGTTTTGTCTTGAAATCAATCTTCTGCAAATTTGGAGTCCCAAATGCTATAATCACGACAACAGCAAACAATTTGATAATGCGAGGTTCAGGTCATTTTGCCAAGAATTCGGCAAAAAAAATTTCTATTCTATGCCCCATCATCTGCGGGCCAATGGACAGGTTGAGGCTGTCAACAAAATCATCAAGCAAAAGCTCAAAAGATGTCTGGAAGCTTTGAAGAGGGCTGGGCAGAAGAGCTTGCCATGGTTCTGTGGTCTTATTGAACCATCTGCCGAACTGCGACTGGGGAAACCCCTTTCTCTCTCATGTATGGGGTTGAAGCTATGATCCCTATTGAGTTGGAGCTCCATATCTTTAGAGTGGCCCACTACAATAAGGCAGAGAGCTCTTCCGACTCCTTGCTTGCAAGCTCGACCTAATAGCGGAAAAAAGGGAATTGGCAGACATCAGAAATGCTGTATATAAATAGAAATGTGCCAAATTTTATAACGCTAAAGTCAGAGCCCGCCGGTTTGATGTTGGCGACCAAATCCTGTGCAAAGTCTTCCTCTCTTCCAGAGAGCCAGCTTCGGGGACCTTGGCCCTCAGCTGGGAAGGTCCCTATTGAGTCAGGTGAGTCCTGTCAAATGGGGCGTACGAGCTCGAAGACATGTATGGGGACGAATTAATGCATCCTTGGAATACGGAGCATCTGAAGAAATATTACCAATAACTGGCACCAGCTCTAACAGTTGTCTAGTTTGCTTAACACTTGCGTCCTTACTTCTTCATGGCCCCATGAAGGATACATCTATGACCGAGTAAGGTTTCACGACCTAACACTTGTCTAAAAAGATTTAACTTATATGTTAACGACCTCACATCCAAGTGAGCAGATTTGCGAACAAAGCAGAACCAAGCGTTTGGCTAGCGACCTAACACTTGAGAATTATTGGTCACACGACTAGTACTGCTATCAATTTATAGTCCAGTGGCCTAAAACTTGTGCATATTCCTCACTTGGACTCATTATCTACGACCTAAACTAGAACGAGCTTCTGGTTAAGCACCTTAGCACTTCGGTCCGAGGATTGTGCAAGTAATTGTAAGAAATAGTAAGCGACAAAATTGTGCAAACGAGCAGACAGTTATGCAAAAAGAAAATCTTCTTCATTCATTTGAAAGATTTACAATATAAGCCTAGAGAATAAAGAAAGGTGGCATCAGGCCTGGTCTTCTGGAGTGGGAACCTCAACCTCCTCGCCAGCGAGAGCTGCAGCCTCACTGTCTATACCCATAGGCCGCAAAAACCAGCGAGGGTCTAAGGTCAACAGAGGTCAACAGGTATGGGTTCTTGGAAATAGGCTTCAAGAGCCTCACCCAACCAAATGGCCTAATGGCCTAACAACCTGAGAACCTGGCGACCTAATTCAATGACCAGGAAGCGGACATCTTCTCCAGTGCTTCTATGGTCCAAGGCATCTGGCACCCTGGCGGCGACCTGATGTAGCGCTGTGACCTAGTGGGACAGTAGGCTGAGCAGCAGCATGGGAACCCACGTGGGAAACCTTATCACTTACGGCTGATGGGGCGCTAAGTATTAAATGCGAAACGATGGTCACCTACTCCATACATGGCTTAAGCAACCATTAGTCAGAAGGTAAATGATTAATCCCAGCCGATTTGACATTTTTGTCAATCTCTAGGTTCAACATTAAATACATATAATCATTGTCCCTATGTAAACAAGTAAATGTACACAATAAATAGAGGCATGCATAAGTGAGAAAGGGTTCGAGACCCAAACCTCACTACTCTTGTCTTTACACATTTATAGTCTTCCATTTATTTCAAAGGTTACAAACATTTCTTGCCTAAATTTGCATTTATTGCTCATACCAATTCGAATAACAGTTCCCGGCGAATATAAATCTCGTTTGTTGAGTCTAAAGCTAAATTTCGCATCAACAAATTGGCGCCGTCTGTGGGAACTTACAGAAAAGCTATGTAAAGCAAACTTCCTATGAAATCTAACCTCCAATAAAAGGAAATGAGTGGAAGATGTTCCAAGAGTCAAAAGATAAGAACCAATGATGTCAGACTGCCCCATGTTCAAAAAAACCAAGCCTTTGACAGTGCCGGCCCCTTACGACCGACGGCTACAACAGAGACCGAGACCCTTCGATGACAGATGAGCCTCACCGAAGAAGTCGGGCGTCTGTAACAACATAACCCGCCTGCTTCTCAACAACACAGAATAGGATCCGCCTCTCATGGTAACTCTTCTTAGCGTGCTAAAAACATCGCAAGGTCTCCAGCGAGAGCTAACCCTCAAAAGGAACATGTCAGAAGAAGGCTAAGTTTCACTCTGACCCAAAACTCTGGTCAACCAGTCCCTAACGTGAGAGCAACACCACTTCCAGCAAGAAATACAACCAGAAGCAGCGTGTTTACCAGGCTAGGATCCCTCCCCCAGCAAGGGCCTAGACATCTAAGGTAGCCAGAACCCATGCGACCAAGCAAACGAAGACAAAGGAGAAGAAGTCCTACGCCAATGAATCCTGACAGTCATGCTTCCAGCTCCCATCCAGAGACGCTACTAGGTCAACGACTAGTCTCTCAGTAGATCCACGAGCTGGACGAGCTGAGAAAATGATTGAGCAACCTCGAGCAAAAACAGTCAAGAAGGAAAGCAGCAGATGACTTGTGGGGAAAGCCGTCCCCTTTCAACCCGTTCATCTATGAAACCGTCATGCCGTCCAAAATGAAACTTCCTCAAATAGGGACCTATTGTGGAGAGTCAAACCCAATTGCACACCTCCACTGATACGTGTCTTGGATGGAACTGTAAAACGCCACAGGAGCCATCATGGGTGAAGTCTTTGCACTTACTTTGGAAGGAAACGCTCAGACTTGGTACGGCAACCTAGCCCCATGGTCCGTGCATAGTTGGGAATAGCTCTCCTCTGAGTTCATGTCCCAATTCATGGGGTCCAAGGCAAGGGCCACTCCCAAGGAGATATTGGGGACAATCAAGTAAGGGAAATCGGAACCGCTCAAAGGCTATTTGGATCGCTTCAATAAACAATTCATGACCATGGAAAATATGGCAGACGAATCGCTTCTAATCGCGGCCAAATTGGGCCTCTGTAAAGATACCCGGTTCTGGTGGGCCATGCATGAAAATCCGCTGAGCAACTAAGTACATCAGCGCTAAGGAAGCCATTGAAAGAACTTTGCGGGCAGAGAAAACCCCAATGAATGAAAAGAAGGACCACGAGGCAAAAAAAGACCCGTGACGAAGCGAGAAATGATCCAGCTCGATCAAGTGCCTCAACTAACCCAACGGTCTAACGACCTAACGACCAGAGAACCTGGAGACCTGATTCAGTGACCAGGAGGTGGACCTTCTGTCCAGCTCTCCTAAGGTCCAGGGCGTCTGGTTGCCCCAATGACGACCCAACGTAGTGCCATGACCTAGCAGGACAGCAGGCTGAGCAGCAATGTTGGAACTCACGTGGGAAACCTTATCACTTACGACTGATGGGATGCCAGCATTAAATGCGAAATGATGGTCACGTGCTCTATGCGTGGCTTAAGCAACCATTAGTCAAAAGGTAATGGATTAATCCCAGCCGATTTGACATTTATGTCATCTCTGTGGGTACAGTATTAAATACATGCAATCATTATCCCTACGCAAACAAGCAAATGTACACTATAAATAGAGGCATGCATAAATGAGAAAAGGTTTAAGACCCAAACCTCACTACACTTGTCTTTGCACATTTATAGTCTTCTATATATTTCAAAGGTTACAAACATTCCTTGCCTAAATTTGCATTTATTGCTCATACCGATTCGAATACAAGTTTCTCCGCAAATATAAATCTCGTTTGTTGAGTCTAAAGCTAAATTTGGCATCAACACTGTCCTCATCATCTGAGCTTTCATAGCCACAGTCTTGCTTGAGTTTGGCCACTTGCTCCTGAAGGAAAGCCAAGTCATATTCAGGCCAGGGTTTTCTTGACCTCTCCAAGAAGCTACTTGGCCGTTTCATAATACAGCCCAGCATTTGCCTGCTTGTATTCCTTTGAGGCCTCATACTTGGCTACGGCCTCCTAGTACCCGATTATCTCTTTGGACACGGCCCGACTCTCTGTCTCTTTTATTTTCTACTCATGATTTGGCCTCTTGGTCGCCAGCGTGCTTTCCAACCCTTCAATCTTCTTCCTAGAAGCCTCTAGCTCATTCTGTAGCATAGCGGCCTCATTCTTGGAGAGGACAAGGTCCTGCTCCTTCTCTTTCAGAGCCAACTCAGCCTCTTCCTTTGCCTTAGCAGCCTCGTCTGCCTTCTAAGTCATCTTCTAGGTGTCGTTAATGACCCAGCAAAGGTGAGCCTCGGCATGCTACCCCAAAATGGCTAAACTGCCCCTTACGACCGCACTTGCCTAATGAATTTCTAGGAAGGACATGGAAGCGGCATATTTCTCCCATCTCTTGGACCAGCTCCTTGCCACGTCACTCATCACGTCAGTAACATTCCCAGGCAACTCCTTCATCAGCTCCTCCAACGGCCTTTTGGCAAGGTTGAAACGGAGCAGAGCCATGGGCCTTTTATCCTTGATTTTCTCCAGGGCAGCCTGCCTATTCTGCTAAGCCAGGATGAACAAATCGTCTGCAAGCAGGTCCAGGTTTTCCTTCTCCTGAGCCGACAACGCCTCGCCGCCTGATGCCGAAACCGGGGGTAAAAGGGTTAGAAGAGGAGCCCGGAGGAGTAAGAGGGGGCTCAACTCTCTGGTACTTCGTTGGGGCGTCTGTCACAACCAAATTAGTAGTAGGCGTGACCTTTTTTCCCATTGCCTTCTCTCGCTGATGTTTCCTCTACTCTTTCTTCTCTGGCGCAGCATTGACCTCCTCGATCGGCCTCATTCTCTGGGCCTTCTCTCGGTGAACCTTCTTACCTGAAGGAAAAAGAAATGATGTTGGCATCGGGCAGCCATACAATTGAAAACAAGCTCGCCATATAATTTCAATCTATCGGGAGGAAAGGTACTAGTTCGACATTCTGATATAGGCACTGATAGCCCAACCTTGAGCAGAGAATTCTCGCTGGTAAGGTCTCCGGCGTGGCGATCTACTTTTTCTATCTTCGCAACTTCTTTAGCCCCCTCACAGAAGACTAGAGTTATCAGCTATAGCCTATCTTCTCTTGAAACAAAAAAAAAATTAGGTATTAGCTCAGCAGCCCTGGAGAAATATTAATTGGTAGCCACTCACTGAGTTTTATGAATCTCGTTGCCACATTTGTATCCTGATGGTCGGAGCTCGGTAGGGTCCTCTAGTTGCCTCCTACCCAGAACCAATTTTCCTTCAAGTTAGAGACGGATGCCCAGATCCCCTTTACCAGGTTGCCTCAAAGACGATGGTTGCCTGACTTCTGGTGAGCTGACATGTAGTACCAACCCTTGCCCTTTGAAGGCGAGGACTTCAACGCATAATAGGAATCGAAATCCTCAGGGCTGGGATACCCCCAGCCCCTGCGCTGCCACAAGGAGAAGACCCCTATGATGGTCCTCTACTTGGTTGGTGGGATATGAGTAGGAGAAACTCTCTAAAATTGCAACAATCTGGTCACAGGTTTGGGTAGAGGAACCCTGAACCCAGCATCGAACATCTTCGTATTCACAGCCACACACCTCCTCAGAAGATTATAGGTCTTCTCTCCCTCATAGAGAAACCATAAATCAACGTCATCTGGCATGTTGCAAAAGCGACGGATGACGCGTAGGTCCTCCTACTTCTCTTGACAGGGAATATCCTTTGCCACCCACTGTAAATCCTCTTCCATGGGCACCGCCACCAGAAGCCGTCCGCTTGAACTTGCCTTCACATTTTCTTTGTCATTCGCGCTCTCTGCCAAGATAGCCTAAATCGCCGGCTCCATTTCTTCCCACTAGAGCATTCAGTGCCAACCCAAGAGACCCAACAGTTACCCAAAAGCCTCAGGAATAGTGAAGGAAAATTACATGAAGAAGCAAAGTCCTCTAGAAGCTATTGAACGAAGGATTCATGAGTCAAGATAAATGAGAGGTGAAAGAGGAGATAGGGGCGGGATGAAGGATTTAAAAGGGGGAAGAAATACAACTTGATCTCCGTATGTTTCTTTGGGAAGTGAAAAGGAACTAATCAATTTAATGTTTATGCCTGTGAGATCCCCAGAACACGCCACTCCATTAAACAGCGTCCATGTGGAAAGGCGGTTAATTTCAAAATTCAAAGAGCTAGATTTCAAGCAGAAAAAGTTCTAGGGAGACTGCCTGCACATCTTCACGGCCACTAATCTTCGGTATCGTAAACAGCGACCTTAAGGGGGTATTTTGTATTCACCAGGTCGCGGATAGACAGCATGGGTCAAAGGTCAACAGAGGTCAATGATTAATGTGTCTTGAGAGTAGGGCCTGAGCACCTTACCTTACCCAGTGACATGTCCACCCATCGACCGCCACATATAGTGACTCAGTCCAGTGACCTGAAGGGCAGCCTTACTTTGTCCTTCCCGCGGCCTAGGGCATACAGGCACCTCCCCAGCGAGCTCACAGGTGCCTCAGCCAAAAATTACGATCCAACCAATGTAATAGGCACGCTAACTCTGCAGACGCTTGGGAGCCCACATGAAGAACCTTATCCTTGACAGTTGATGGGACCCCCACATCGAGTACAATATGGCAATTACTTGTACCGTACGTGGCTCAGACAACCGATAGTCAAAAAGGGAGGTCTATTCTCAGCCGATTAGACCTTTGTGTCTTGTATGTAGGGCCACAATAAATATTTGTAATCATCCCTGCACGCAAAAGGCAATTGTACACTATATATAGAAGAAAACAGAAATGAGAAAGGGTTCGACATGCAATACTCTCATTCTTCTCATCTTCTAAACTTTGTATTCGCTCAATTATCACAGACATTCTTAGCTCCTGCTTCCTTTATCACATATATTGATCACTAAACAAATTTCCCATAAAAATAAATCTTATTTATTGAGTCTGAATCTAAATTTGGCATCAATAAATAGCTTTTCCCTTTTTCATGTACCTAATCCAGTTTTGTCATCTATAGGCCTTCTATACTTTAGAACTTCATTTGACCTTGTAGCTCTAATTATCAACTGTCTGACTCTTTCATTGGCATTCTCCAAGTCTGCAGTTAATTCGTTGATCTGTTCACCATTTTCATCAATGGGCTCATATAGATATCTTTTTTCAACATCGAAGAATTCCATCATCACTTGAAGCATGTCAAATTTGTTTTTAGTACTTCATAGCTTGGAAAGGATATATCCTTACTCGTAGATGATTTTTCAACGTTAGTAGTGACGCAGTTCTGTGAACTAGGATTGGGTTGGATGTATGCTACCAGAATAGAAACCTGACTTTCTTCTTAGGCAGTATTTGGCTCTTATACCAATTATGGAAACCGGGTTATCTGGTATCTAATGTGAGTATATTCTGCCTAGCTACTTAGTTTATTTTTCAGTGTTATTAAGCATGTAACCTAAATAAGTCTAGCGCATGTATGAATGTAGAAATGAAACTTAACACCAGAATTATTGACGTAGAAACTGAAAAAGGGAAAAACTACGAGCACCCATGCATGTGACATAACGCCACTAACCTTTGAAGGTATAGTACCGAGAAAAGAAAGTAAGTGATATCGCAATATGTACTAAACACACAAAAAGAAAAACTTATTAACTTCCTTCTTTACGCCATTCGTCTTGTTATGAAGACAACTCCAATTGCTTTTTCTTTTCTTCTCTATTGCACATCTTTCGAAACATACATTGAGCTCTGACAGATCTCTCAAACTCATCAAAAAAATGCTTGAACTCCTTAATCCTTCAACCTTGTATGGAAAGTCCCTTGCAAACTGTTGTTCACTACCACTTAACTCTAGAGATGCCAAACTAGAATACAACTTGAACTCACTGAAGATCAATTTCCAAACGCCAAGGTCTGCCCCAAAGTCGTGTGCTCTCTCTTGTGTCACCTCGTGAAGATGGGATTTTGCTTCGTCTTTGTTCATGAACTTGGTGCTTCACAATGAGAGAATAATGCTCATATATATAATAGTCTTTCGACCCTTGTACAGGACAAGATAAAAAGGAAACTATTACATAAAAGTTAACTCTAACAAGAAAAGGAAAGTTATTAATATATCCTGTTATTACCATATCTTTTCTTGCAAATAGAATAAATTTAACATAAAAGACTTGTCACGCCCCCGTTAACTTTTCAATATTTCCGAATATCTTAGGGAAATTTACAAATTCTGTAGCGGAAGCTTTTATTCAAATAACGGGGACGGGACGTGCGAAACAATCCAATTTATCTTATCTTACTGAGTTTAATAGATAAAGATAATTTCATAAGTTAACAAATCGTCAACCTTTTAAAGAAACATTAAAGCTAGGTTTTTCAAGAAATATGAAAACACAAGAAATTGTATTAATAAACATATTTCATTGATTACCAAGGTGTGCCCAAATCATTATAAAACTTTTAC
>CAVNYN010202761.1:0-14306 GCA_963692815.1 Nyctanthes arbor-tristis | reverse complement strand
GCTTCCCAAACTACGATAGTTAAACATGTTCTCACCCTCTCGTGAGAGGCACACATCTCCAAACCTATTCTTTTTTTTCTTTTCTCACTTCTTTTTTTTTTCATAGGGATATCTGCTATAGGGTTTAAATCTCTCACTTCTCAAGGAAGTACCAAGTTGGTTTAGATCTTACCACAAAAATACTAGCTTAGTCAATGTGGATTCTCCCAATTTTTGAGGGTCCGGACTTTCCCACTATCCACCGGGCAGTCAAACCTACTAGCAATCTACATCCCCAAAAATTGAAGCATAGTCTCGCTTTTAGTATTCTACCATTCAATCTTTTTTTTCCAAAAGCCAGACTTTTTCTCTGTTTTTTTTATTGACATTTCTTTAATAATTTTTTTCGATAGCCTCATACGTCTTATGTGTAATCCATCTCTTCACTGGTCTTTCTATATGACCCTTTAGCGAGCTTTGGGCCGATGACTCCCGGTTCAGTTGACCCAGGGCACAAAGTTTGAAAGACCCCTAAGGACTTAATTGCTCGAGTCACACAGGCTTCGAAGAGTGGTAGGTATTAGTTTTTTTTCCAAACCTAATTTGTGCAAGACTTAAGAGTAGGAATGAGATTACCAGCATCTAGTCATTGCCTAGCTTCAATTGGTCAGCTGAAGACACTCCACACAAATTGTCAACATGCACAGAATCCACACCAACCTTACTAGCATCCTCAAGGTTCAACCTCCCCCAAACTTAGACTCAATTAGGATTTGTAAATAAGAACAATGAAAGGGTAAGGTATTCTAATTCTCCACTTTGACTAATTATCTAAACCATTCACCTAACCAAAGTGTAGGTTATGGTGACCTATGCCAAATAAAGAACAAGTCAAGCGTGGACAAGCCAATTTTCACCAAATTAAATTCATATAGCAATGTCCCATCACAAATCACAAACAACACAAGTTCCAGGTGATTTCAATCAAACCAGCCGGCAAGACAAAATGAGAAAACTGAAAGAAATTCAAAAAAAAAAATTTTAAACAAAACATTACGAAAAAATAATAAAATTTCAAATGAACACCAAACATCCTAAAAAACGCAACTAACCATAAAAAATGCAACTTAAGTGAATAAGATTCCAACAGTTAACATCTCAAGCATAGATCGGATACACCTCCCCCAAACTTAAAAATTTTGTCCACAACTATATCTACCAAGATCAACATTCATCTAGAAAACAATAATTCTTGATATTATTTAGAGGTTGAATTAGAGCAGAAAACATAAATAAACATAAAATTAGAAATAAATGTGCCTAAAACTAATGCAATCCTAGATTCTAAATGCGATGCACAAATCAAAATCAAAAGGGAAAAAACAAGGATAGAGAATGGGTTGCCTCCCATTAAGCGCTCAATATAAATCTAGAGCTCGACTTCGTTGATGATCATTCAAGGTGGTTCCAACCGCATCTTGGAGAACTTGCACTGCTTATAATTGCCCACATTACACTTGTTCTCCTTGGCTCTACCGTTCTCCTCATAGCCTTCTTCAGCCTTATTCGACTTGACCAATCCCTCATGATGTGTCCTTTGACCCATTCTCATGCAATCCTCCTCTTTCAATGGTTGTTCGGGTACATGATACACACTCAGTTTCTCTTGATCGTTGTGTACCCTTAAGATTAACTCACCCGCTAGATCATCAATTAAGGCCCGGCTTGTTGCTAAGAATGGTCGGCCTAAAATTAATGGTATATGCTGGTCTTCTTCTATGTCCAACACAACAAAGTCGACTAGGAATATAAATTTTCCTACTTGGATGAGTATATTTTCAACTACGCTTTGTGGATGCTTGATGGATCTATCATCGAGCTGTAATGAAATTTTGTTTCTTTCACTCTTTCCAGTCCCAATTTTCTGTAGACAGATAGGGGCATTAGATTAACACTTGCACTTAAATCACATAAAGCATTATAAACATGAAATTTTTCAAATGTGCAAGGTATCTTAAAGCTCCCTGGATCTTTTAACTTCGGAGGTAATTTGTTCTGCATAATAGCACTGCACTCCTCGGTTAATGCCATTGTCTCAAAGTCTTCAAGATTGCGCTTCTTGGACAACATATCCTTCATGAATTTCAAATATAAAGGCATTTGTGCTAATGCTTCTGCGAAGGGAATGTTAATATGAAGTTTCTTAAACATGTCTGGAAACTGAGTGAACTTCTTATCCAATTTGCGGTTTTACAATCTTTGTGGGAACGGAATGGGAGGGACATAGGCCTTCAATGGAGTTTTTGGTGGAGCATACATCTCAACAATTTCTGGCTGGTGGTCATTTTTCTCCTTTTTAGCTTCAACAACTTGATCTTCGTTTTCTTTCACACCGGGCCTTTCAATATGAATTTCTGGAAGCTGAACCCTACTCCTAGTTGTGATTGCCATAACTTGCTCCTTTGGATTCACTTCAGTATCAGATTGTGTTGATAAGAAGTATGTGGAGTTTAAGTTCACAAAGTCTTACGATTAAATTGTTGATATATTCACCAAGCCATTAAAGATTGATTTATTCTTGAAGTTTCAAAGTTTACTTGGAGTTACAATAAATCAAGTTTAAGGGGGTGTTAGAAACTTAAACTTTATATTTGTTTGTGGGGTTAGGCTTCAGTAGAATGTATTGCGTATATCTAGTGATTCCCATAAAACTTTGAATAGCTAGCGATTACGAATACAAAATAAATCTTTGTTGATGAGCAACACTGGGACAGTACGAATGTCAAGATATAACAGTGGTGGAATCGAGAGGCATCCTCTAGTTCGACCATAACATCTTTGCTCTAATCAGACTTTGGGATTGAACTACTGATTCTTAACAAAACCCAAAAAATTCAGAACAGAGAAAGCACTGAAATTGAAAGTAACGTACATAAATATTGCTAAAGTTTATGACACGATTCTTGATATTTTGTAACAATCATCGGAACATATTTGTTTCCTGAAATCACGTAACGAAATTCCAACACGAGTTAATAGGGGAAAATAGGCCAATAACAATTCGAATCCATGAGGAAATACGTAAAAAATTATCTAACAGAGGAAATTTTATCAAACAAGAATTGTTTTTGTCTAAAATACATGAAAACCAACAACTGGAATTTGTAGATTGAGACCAGATTCAAAAGAACTTGATATGCCTTTCTCCCGGTTCAAGAAATCATCATCACAAGTGGACGGTGGCTCAGCTTCATCAGTGGTCAGTGGCTCTGGACTCTTTCACGAATCTTGAGCCGGGTGGGATATTTTTCGCCTCTGTCTCTTTATGGAACTACGGTGACAACGTCATCAGATGGCACCGTGGCACGATCATTGTGGTCGTTGAGATAGAGATAGTGGTGGTGGTGGCCGTGCATACCCAACATCTTCCGAACTATACGCCCATCACGAGAGCGGTGGATCTTCTAATACCTATCTTGATTAGAGGGCAGTTCTATCATTGGCTTCAATGCTTTGATGAACTCCGAATGCTTGCTGCGTGGCTGTAAGTTTTCTTTACGACAATCAGGGAGAGACACTTTCTTTTTCTCGAAGCTTGAGAGGGGTGGGATATTTTTCGCCTCTGTCTCATGACGGCATTACAGTGACAATGTCCTCAGATGGCCCCATGGCATGATCTTTGTCGTCGTTGAGATGGAGATAGCGGTGGTGGTGGCCGTGCATGCCCATCCTCTTCCAAACTTTACGCCCATCACGAGAGCGGTGGATCTTGAAATACCTATCTTGATTCGAGGGCAGTTCTATCATCGGCTTCATGAATGCTTTGATGAACTCTGGATGCTTACTGCGTGGCTGTGAGTTTTCTTTAGGGTGATCAGGGAGAGAAGCCATGACATCTTCTTTTTCCAGTGACTTTACCAGAATGCTAGTGGCGTTTGAGAAGGAAAACAAGAAGAAAAGAACTATGAAGCGAAGTTTCGCTATTGAGAGCAAATTAAACTGGTGGAGTAATTTGTGACGAAGACAATATAGGGAAGAAGTGGGTGCTCTGTAGTTATACTAATATTTTTTTTATTATTTTCTTTTTTGATAAATTATACTAAACCTGAACGGTTATTTATATTTGTATCAAAATAAAAATAAAAAGTTATTAATACCATAATCCTAGAAGGATTAGAATTTTGAAGTAGCCCTTTTGTTTTTAACAATTTTATTATTATACTTCCAGCCGACAAAAATAGACTTGTATTCCTTTTTCCGTTTATCTCAAAATAGAGGGCAAATTAAAGTAGAGTATTTAATAAATGAAAGGTACATATATTAGAGAAATTATACTAAATTTTACATTTTTAACACTATAAATTTCACTTTCTTAATATTTGTAAAAATTAGAATTAGTTTATCTTTATGAGACGAAGATAGTATGAGAGGCTCACTTTTGAGATTAATCAACACATTAACATGATTACTTTATCAGGGAGAAATAGGAGAATTAACATTGCATATCCGTCACTTATATTGATGGAACAAATTAGAGGAAAGCTCTAGTCTAGAACATGGAATGGAGCCTAATTGATCACTTAGTATTATTTTCACCGGCTTGCGTTTTATGAGCAACAATTTCCAACTCATGAACAATGATTTTTATTTTTGTCTGGTTTGTGCAACGGATTAAACCTAACAACAATGGTTAAAACCTCAAAGCCTTTTTTCCCCCGCAAACTAAAACCATGAAGCTTTTAATTGACACAGAAACAAAAATTCATGCAACAGTTGGTCTCCATCAATCAATAACTTATTATAAGGCTATATGAGTTTGATGTGTCATGTCAGTAGGAACGATCGAATGAATCTCACATTAGTAAATATCGGCAAAAGATAATCAGTTATGTAACAGACTGAACTGTATAGCCTGCCAAAAATGTTACATAGAGCAAAACTTGTATGTTGAGTATACTATTTTTGTGGTGAAATTTGATCGTATTGGAGATAAAAAGGAGATGATTTGTGAATACTGAAATTTTGAGATGTAAAAGGACGACACACAACCATTTATTTCTTTTTATTTCACTAATCAAACAAGTAGGATTGAATGATTGTTCTTCAGTGTTTAGCAGGGTTCAACATAACATTAACTTGGCAAGTTTGGTAGCACTGGATCCCATGAATCCTCAATTAATATAATTATTGGTTTATTATAATTCAATTATTTGTGTAAAACAAACAGCTTCAATACTGGACAGTTTCAAATGGTGTTTACCAGTTTCATGCTGTGCAAGGGATTAAAAATTTACTGTTTGAATTGACGGTATATGTTAATTTATTGTAATAGATGAATTATTCTGTATTTTTATCACGAAGGAGAAGTTCGGTCAAAAAGCACCATTGATTTTTCTCCCAAGAACCTGATAATGCCAAACCAAATTAGAAACTTTGCTTTGACTTTTGCCTTTGAGATCTGATCAGACATGGTTGTTGCTGCTATTGCTTCTGTTTGCCAGATTCTCGAGGAAACTAGTTTCATGGGTGTTTACTAGTTTCATGCAGTGCAAGGGACCTGACGGGGCTTGAACCCGCAGCTTTGGCCTTTACAAGGTGGTGCTATGACCAATTGAAGTACAATCCCAGGGAAATAAGGGATTTAGTAGAAAATTTGATTCTTTTTTGATCTTGCTATGGGGTATGTCGGAAAAAAAGGGGTAATACCATCTCATAGTAGATTGGCGAATTTACACTAGTCCATCCCCATTAATCGCTTGGGCATAGACCTAGAATCCATTTTAGACTTATTGGTAATTCATGATCAACTTCATTTCGCAGTACCCTACCCCCAGGGGAATTCGAATCCCCAATACCCTACCCCTAGGGGAATTCGAACCCCCTCTGTCTCCTTGAAAGAGGGAGGTCCTCAACCACTAGAAGTGGGGGCCAACTTGCCCAACCAAAATTTACTGTTTGAATTCACAATATATGTTAATTATGAATGAAAATCTTCAAGCACCTCTTAGAGGTGCTGTTACACCACCTCCTACCCATGTGGCATGCATTGATGCACGCCACATGTATTAAATACACGGGGGGTAGGAGGTGCTGTAACAGCACCTCCGAAAAGTGCTTGAACATTACCGTAATTATGAATTATTTCAACCGAAATTTACTGTTAGAATTCACAATATATGTTAATTATGAATTATTCTTTATTTTGATCATGAAGAAGAAGTTGATTTGGTCTAAAAGCATTATTGATTTTTGTCCCAGGACCCTGATAATGCCAAACCAAATTAGAAACTTAGCTTTGACTTTTGACTTTGAGATCTGATCAGACATGGCTGTTGCTGCTATTGCTTCCGTTTGCCAGATTCTCGAGAAAACTCTGCAGCATCAGCATTTGATTCTTCACAACGGACATGAAATTGAGTCTCTCCTCCAAGAGGTACGTTCTTACAAGATTCACTTGATTACTATAATGAGTACTACTCTTCCTCAAGAAAAAGCAGTGAAACTATAGAATCTTTGGAGGGTCAAATCATAAGTGCAGCACATAAAGCACGAGATGTCATTCAATCCCACATAATGGAAAAAATTCCTTCACGAAATCAGCCATATAATTAACTCATATCAGTTGTTGTTCAACCAAGTAGAAAGAGAAATTAGCTTCATGACGAGTGCTCTTCCGATCTCAGAAAAACTCTGGAGTACTGGATCCGCTGCTAGAGATTCTTCTATTTACGCAATTAGCTTCAAAATCAGGTGATAAACTCAGAACATTATCGGTTGTAGGTCTAGCAGGAATTGGCAAAACTACTCTTGCCAAAGAAAGATCGGAAGAGCAGTCTGTAGGTCATATGGGTCCTAATTGCTATTTTCAGATTGGTGCTTGGGCAACAGTATCTCAATCTTATTGTGCGCGACAAATTATAACTGACCTTCTAGATTCCAGCGATATTTTCACCAAGGAGATGCATGAAGAGAACACAGAAGTATTAGGAAAATATCTATATAAGAGTCTAAAGGGTCGAAGGTATTTGATTGTACTAGATGACTTCTGGGATACAAAGGTGTGGGATGACTTGATCCAACTACTGCCCAATGAACATAATGGAAGTCGAATCTTGCTGACTACCAGACTCGAGAACGTTGCTGCTTACACAGACTCTTCTTCTCGTCCTTTTGGAATTAATTATTGGGAGCAGATGAAGCATCGTCGAAGCATACTGCATGAGATTGCAAGAGAAGTTGAATTTCTCCTTAGAAAAGTCAGTCTGATAGAAGACAATCTTGAAACTTATTCACGTAAGGGCAGCCAAAAAGCAAAATCTTTGGATAATCAAATCGTAAATGCAGCAAAGAAACTAAAAAATCTCAGTGACTCCTACATTATATACTACAACTTGACGTTCTCACCTCAATGCTTAATTGAAGTAAAAGGACAAATTGAATTCATAGAGCAATTGGTGATGAAGATTGAGGAAGCGGAGAGTAGTGCCCAAGATCTCAGGCCACAGGTTTGTTCATCCAAACTTGTTGCTCCTAGAGTCTTGGGTCTTCATCGAGATTTCATGGAGATCAAGAATAGACTGGCTGGAGAATCAATGAGGCTTGAAGTAATTTCTCTTGTCGGGATGGGTGGAATCGGTAAAACTACTCTCGCAAGAGAAGTTTACGAGGATAAGTTTGTTATAGAATCTTTTCTAATCCGTGCTTGGGTAACAATCTCTCAATCTTATGACCTAAAACAAGTCCTAGTCGGCCTTCTAGAGTCAATGGGAAAACGTGCTAATAATAAAAGCAAGAGTATTGGAGAGTTAGAACAAAATTTATACAAGAATTTAAAGGGTAGAAGGTATATGATTGTGATAGACGATGTATGGGATAATGAAGTATGTGATTATTTGAGACGATTATTTCCTGATGACAAGAATTCAAGTCGAATATTGCTTACAACGAGACTTGCGAATGTGGTTGCTTATACCAACTCATCATGTATCCACCACATGCATTTTCTAGACGAAAATGCAAGTTGGAATTTATTTTGAACAAGGTTTTTGGAGAAAATTGTTACTGCCCTCCTGAACTAGAAGAAATTGGGAAGAAGATAGTCCAAAAATGTGGAGGACTTCCCCTCGCGATTATTGTGGTAGGAGGTCTCCTGTTGAGAGAATCAAGAGTACAACATAATTGGAGAAATATTGCTGAAAGTTTAAGTTCAAGAATAAGTTCAAACAATGATCTTTGCTCGGAAATTGTATCTTTAAGTTATGCTCATTTGCCTCGACATCTAAAAGAGTGCTTCATCTACACTGGAATATTTCCAGAAGACTATAGTATCTCTGTTTCCACACTTACCAAGTTGTGGATCGCTGAGGGATTTCTCGAACCATCAACATCAAATAGCTTGGAAGGAGTAGCATACAAGTACTTGTTGCATCTTGTGGATAGAAGTCTTATTTTGGTTGATAAACATAGTTCTACTGGCAGAATTAAAACATGCAAGATTCATGACATCTTAAGGGATTTTTGCAAGAGAAAGGCTAAAGAGGATATGCTTGTCATATTAGTGATGGAAGTCTTTGTTTTATTCCGGCAGGTGCTAGCATGCGCCTCTTAAGTATTCATCCAAACTCAACAAATATTCTTCCATATGATGAGAGAAAACTTTCATCTCTGGTGGTGAGCTCCTTGTTAAATTTTGATAGGGATTTTGAGTACTTGATATTTCATCTGAATCATAGCCTGGTAAGAGTACTGCACTTGAGAACAATGTGTTTAAGCTTTCAATTGAAGAGGAATGAATTACTCTTTCATAACTTGCGGTACTTTGCTTGTCCCCATTTTGTTGATGCAAATCCAACATCATCATTCCCAGTATGTTCAAATTTACAAATATTAATTCTTGATTCGACACAAATAGAAATTCCAATTTGGAGTATGCTGCAGCTGAGACATGTGAAGGCGTGGTCAGTATATCTGCCTGATCTTTTAGAGGAGGAAATTTCTGGTCTTGTTCTAGAGAACCTTCAAACATTGTCAAAAGTAGCTAATTTCAGATGGTCCATGGAGGTTCTTCGAAGAATTCCAAATTTGAAGAAATTGGGTATCTGCTATTTTGGGAGTATGAGATTGGATTGGCACCACTACTTTCTCAATAACCTCACCAGTCCGCATAAGCTGGAAGCATTGACATGTGAACTTCTTGAACCGGAGCCTTATTTCCTGCATATTGTCACTTTTCCACCTTCACTCAAAAAGTTGACTCTGGAGGGTTTTAATTGGTCTGCCTTGGAATGATATGGTCATTATTGCATCCTTACCTAATCTTGAAGTGTTGAAATTGAAACATAAATCCTTTCAAGGTCAAAAGTGGAATTAACTGAAGAGCAATTTCCTAAGCTGAAATACTTACGGCTTGAAAACCTTGATTTAGAGCACTGGAGAGCCGAACGTGACCACTTTTCAAGCCTTCAATGCCTAATCATTCGAAATTGCAGTTTGAAGGAGATCCCTTCTTGTATGGGAGAAATACCAACACTCCAATTGTTGGAGTTGCTATACGGTCCTGATTCACTCTTTGCTACAGCAAAGAAGATTGAAGAGGAACAACTGGATTTGGGAAATGACAGCTTTCGAGTTCGCATCCTAGGCCAAGGTTACAGTCATGTGCTCTTCCGATCTAATTATTATATAACTCAGTTATCTTTGATATTATTTTATTATTTTAAATAGTTCTTTAAATAGTCCATCTTTTGACTATGCCTTTTTTTTTTTTGGTTCAATTTACAAATTTTATGCTGCTGATTGCATCACTACTTTGATGCTGATTCATGTTGCTGATTTCTGTATTTCGTTCTACTGAATGTTTTATTTTTATTTGAATAAATGACAGCATGATGGTAAGTTTCTTGTGGAGATGAATATCAATGTCAAGATGTTAAAAGTTTGCAATTGTAGTATCGAGTTTGACTTGTGGCTCTTTGGACTTTGGGGATTCATTTGAGATGGTAATGTAAAATAGTTTTAAGACTTTCAGTTAGTTGAGACTCTCATATTATTATTATGATGATTATCATCAGCATCCTCATCATCATCATCTTTCCTTCTTTTTTTGGTTCTTAAAAATTATAGGTACACTCAAAATGGAGGTACCCTTTGCACCAGATAGAATACTTCGGTGTTTGTTTCCGACGCTCTTCCGATCTTTCCAGTTTGCAAAAGCTCCACCGACTTCAACATGCCACCATAAGTACCCTGGAGTCTTTCAGATAAAGAGTCTGATGTCAAAGTGCGGTCTTGCTTTTAAAGAATCCATTCTCTGCAAACTGCATCAGAATGATAAATTTTTAACAGATTCATTGAGCTTCAGCAATGAGAAGAAAATCCAGTAAAGTTGTGATGAAGTATATTCTTCCCGTCTTTTTGCAAGATTGATTTCATCAGCATTTGCTGAGATAGTGGGAGAAGAGAAACAATGCATTTGATGATCCCAATCTCACTGATACTAATGGTTCAAGCAGTCCAAGCCATTCGTCACTGTGTGATTAAATTCTCACTTTGTTTCTGAACTTACAAACTTAAATCGAATATCAAACATAAAGGGCTGCGGCAGCAGGAGACTGTCCAGAAGGGAAAACAAATAAAAATGAAAATGGATTTTCTTGAGCATGCTGTGGATGAAGATATTCAATTCACTTCAAGGATTCTTTATTCTATGGTTGGTCACTTGATCTTGTCAGTTTTGTTGGTTTAAATTCGATTATGTGCTGAATTTCTTTGATCAAGATTGAAGATGCCTGATAAGTTGTACTTAGTCAGTTATTTTTTTGTTCAGGTAATCAGATTTTAATGTTAGTCAATGTTTGATGTTTCCCAACAATTCCAAAGTAATCAACCTCGTTATACATCCGCTCGGGTATCTAGTCAAAATCTTCATCTTGAAAAAAACCTTCTGGTTTCATCTATGCAGAAGAAGAGCAGCGAGCCAATGTGAAAGCATCCATCGTCTCAGATGCAATTGATAACCATTCTCTACGTTAGGCTCCATCAGAATTTATTACACATAGTTGAGTCGAGAGGCGGCTCTGCTTTAACTTAGAATTTGAACCACTCTGTTAATATTCTTAACAAGATCTTGGAAACATCCTGAGCAAGGAAAGTCTAACCAAATTGAAAGTATAGCAATGATCAGAATGCATTTGTTTCTTGAAATTTAACAAATTCTAACACGACTTAATCAGGGAAAACAGGGAAAAAACAATTAAAATCAATGATGAAAGTGAAACAAGAAACGTTCTGTCTAAAATACATGAAAACAACTGAAACTATAGAATGAGGCAAGAACTTGATGTCTTTCTTCCGGTTCGAGAACCATCATCACCACTGAACACGGTGGCTCAGCCTTATCAATGACCAATGGCTTTGGACTCTTTCAGGCATCTTAAGAATGGTGGGATACTTTCTGCTTCTGTCGCTCGATGGAATTACAATGACAATCTCATCAGATGACGCCATGGCGTGATCTTTGCCGTCATTGAGATGGAGATAGTGATGGTGGTGGCCGTGCATGCCCATCCTCTTACAAATTATACGCCCATCACGAGAGCGGTGGATCTTGAAATACCTATCTTGATTTGAGGGTAGTTTTATCGTCGGCTTTAATGCTTTGATAAACTCCGGATGCTTGCCGCGTGGCTGCGAGTTTTCTTTAGGACGATGAGGGAGAGAACCCATGTCATCTTCTTTTTCCAAAATCTTGAGAAGGATGGGATAGTTTTCGCCTCTGTCTCTTGACGGAATTACATTGACAATGTCATCAGATTGGGCTGCGGCATGATCTTTGTATTCGTTGAGAAGGAGATAGTGGTGGTGGTGGCCGTGCATGCCCATTCTCTTCCGAACTATTTGTCCACTACTAGAGCGATGGATCTCGAAATACCTATCTTGATTCGAGGGCAATTCTATCATCGGCTTTGATGCTCTGCCTGTGATGAGCTCTGGGTGATTATTATGTGCCTTGGAGGTTGGCAAGTTTTCTTTACGGTGATTATGGAGGGAATCTGCCACCACCATCATGGCGTTGCCTTTTTCCAGCGAGTTTACGGGAACTATGGTGGCGTCAGACGTGGCAAAAAAGCACAAGAAAACTGCGAAGAGAATGAATGTAAGTTTCGCCATTAAGAAAATAATTTCTGAATTCTGATGTACACAACAACGTGGAGAAGAGGCCCTTCCATATGTATTTATATACTAAATAAATACCTATCTTTTCATAATCCCAAAAGGACTAGAAATTACCCTTTTGTTTTTTAACCTTTTTATTTATTATGAGACGGCGTATATTTTTTGAAATTAATTAGTTAAAACACACATTCTATAACATAACATGAATTTATCGGGGAGTAAACATTTTAAATCCATGCGTTAAATTATAATTGGTCAACTTTAATTAGTGGAAATATGAACTATTCTAAATAATTATATGAAGATTTTGGTAGGTATAATTCAATGTAATTGGTTCCCTTGCTAGTTTTGTAAAAGTCTTGAAGTAATTTATATAATAATTTGTGATAATTCATTAATCGCATATGAAAAATACTTGACATACATAGCAGTAAGGTTTTCACTCAATCATTGAATTAAAGCTATTTTTACTCCAATTTATGTTCTTTCTTACTCAACTTATTGATCTTTGTATTTAGCTTAGGTAGGTTGGAGTATTGAGAACCAAAATCAGGAAAAATGATCGATTTTGTAAAGTTTTAGAAATTTTGTGAATACATTGCACAAGACTGAAAGATCAGGGACTGGGGACGCAATAAAGATAATTGAAGTAAAAACAAATGTGAGAACCAAAAGAACCAACTTTCAAGTGGAATGACCAACCATGCAAATAAAGTGGGGACTGAATTGTAGATTTCTAAAAACCAAGTTGTGTTCACCTCGCGGTTCTGTATCTAAAATGGTATTATGGGCTCAAAGTGGAGATGAAAGCGTCAAGTTGCAAAATTTTAATTATACCCTTTTTATTATAGAGGAAAGGACAAAGAATTCATGTTCTCTTGAGGGTAAACAACAGAGTAGTAGGACAAAAAATAAAATAAAATATTATATTTTCAGATAGCCTCTTTGACAAGTTCTAATTTTACTTTGGGTAACTATATTGACACCACTTTTTTCTTCCTCTTTTTTCCTTTATTTCTTTCTTTCTTTCTTTCATTCTTTCTTTCCCCTTTTTTTGAATAATTCCCCCATCCAATGTCTTTATCTTTACAAAATTATTTATTTATGAATTTTTTGCTTCATATTTTTGTTCTCAGCTTTATATTAACTATCAAACATGATGTATATATTTAATTATAATTTTATTGAAAATTTCGTTATATAAGAATTTCCTTAGTATTTATTATTTAAACAAACAAAGTGTATTTTATAAAGACCGTCGTTATTTGTTAAGAAAAAGAGGCGATAATTAACGGTGAGAAGTTTGGAAAAAAAATTGCAACAAATGATACTATGGATAATATAATGTTATGAGGAACAAAATTGGAAATCTTCAATCTAATAATGAGAATGTAGTGTAATTGGTTAAAAAATGTTGTGCAAGCAAAATTTTCTAACATTGTGCCTATGTGGTTGTGTATGCATGTCTCATGTGCCATAAAGGCACCCCCATACTAGAAATTTTTTTTTTTCCTTTTCTTTTCTTTCTTTCCTTTAATTTTTTTTTTTTTTTTTTTTTGCAAAGATAAATGTGTGCATATATGAGATGTGGCATAATTTTTTTATCTCATTTATTTATTTTTAGAATAGACAAACTCTTTGAAAATTCTCTAGCTTCCAAGCAGCTAGATGTTAAACAAATGCTCTTAGATAACAAGTCGATCATTATTTTACTAGACATGTCAGAGTAAAATTTTTAAACCGCTTAATATTTAAATGAATTTATCATTTATTGTTATCTACAATTTTAGAAAATACGAGACTCTTTTACTTTAAAAAAAAACGAGAGAGAGAGAGAGAGAGAGAGAGAGAGAGAGAGTTTTAAAGTCCTTTCAAAATTTAGAGAGACAGAGAGAGAGTGAGAGAGAGTGAGAAACTTTTAAAGTCCTTTCAAAATTTTTAAATCCTTATGAAATGTCTTTCAAAGATCTAATAAATGGCATCTTCCGATCTAAAAATTGATTTTCCAATAACAACAATAAGATGGCATTAATTAATTGTACAATTTCATCAAAAAAGTAGTGTTATTTAGACGTGGGGTTGAAGCCAGTCTCCTTGCAGTAAACGCCTTTGTTTGTGTTCTCTATCCAAGTGGGAATGACTAGATCGGAAGA